>JAHWFP010109467.1:10912-30007 GCA_023313725.1 Lithobius niger | reverse complement strand
CTTTTTGCGCCTTTTTATGCATCACCGCTATTTCCACCATTCTTTTGTTACAGGGGTATCATTTGATGCAGGTGAAAATATCTTGTGTATAAAATAATGGAAAACACGTCTTTTGGACACCTCACCACTATTTTCTCACGTTTTTTCCAGTCTTTTGTTGCAGGGGATGCCATTTGGTGCAGGGAAAAAATAATACAAAAAACTGAAAACTTTAAAGTCAATGGGTTGGAGATGAATAGCAAAGTTACATACCTACATTATACCCCACCAACACAAACATACAAAGAAACTGTTCTTAGAAATTAGAATGTTATTGAGGTATAAAGCAGCACTAAACACTACTAGTGAATGCATTACTGTAAAGGGGTTGGCACAGGCTCCCTCAGTGCATTGTTACAAAATTAGTAACTAACCATAGAAGTTGTTTTTTTTTGCTACTAGAATAATAAAATTAAACTTGAATTTTTACTGGAATTCAGCATGTATCATTTTAGCCGGTAAACAAGACTGTGATTTTTGTAAACATTCCAGCCTCTGTGAACTGGGGCACAACATTGCGTATAGAATGTCTTTCCCACCACCTGAAAAAATAGCATCAAATCACGTTCGGCACAATAAAGTAAACAATGAGCACTTAGGAATCAACTTTGGAGCCTTGAAATGCTCCCAGCCGAAGCCAAGGTGTCACACCATCAAGCATCCCCCGCCTTTGTTCCCTAAAACGTGACGTCAAAGCCTGTCTGGAACAGACGGAGAAATGGTGAGTAATTCCACTTTTTCAAATCAAAAGCAATACTGTCGTATATATTTTGTTAATGCAAGAGCAAGATTAATTTTGTATACGTGCTACTTTACACAATATCTAAAACTGGAAAAAGTAACGTATAATGAATCTTTGTCAAAAGTTAAAAAAAAACAATGTCTAAAATTTTTTTCGGAAGAAATGAAATAGACCATCTTTTTATACTACTTTAGTATTAATATACTGTATTAGATGAATCATGGGACAGGTGGCTGATGACGTCACCCACCTTTACCGACATCGATTTTGTTACCAATTCATTGTGTGGCAAGGTGTAAAATACACTCCCAACCGAAATTATTCTTTTAAAAATACGGCAGAGATGCGTGAAGGTGAAGAAGTGAATCTTTTACCCAAAAAACTAAACATACACTGTAGTATTTTTGCAAAGTATGCAATAAGTACTTTTTTCCAGATGTACTTAAAATGACTAATTATTCTTTAATTCTTCATGCTTTAAAACCTTCCTGTAAAAATAAAAATTGCTTCATTTTATCTTGGTGAAGTATGCAACATATATTTTCCTGAATATTTAAGAAGATTAATCAATCATATGATTATAATTTATTCTTCAGTTTTTCCTGATGAGTAAAAATAATGAATTGTGATCTATGGGGCCACCATGATTCCGGTCACATTATTAAATTTTTCAACATGACAGTTTCGGTGGAAAAAAGTATAAAAGACATTCACCAATCTAAATTTTTTATAAAAACCATAGAGGACGAATTCAAAATACTTTATGTAGGTGCAAGAAATATCAAATTGTCTATCATTGAAAATCATAAATCTAGAATCACACGAAGATACCTTGCACGTTAAATTTGATAGGCGAGTATTGTGGGAGAGACATCTTTTCGTACTAGGAACTTATAGGACTTGATAAGACGTGCAGGCGAAAAGTCCGGTAGCCTGAAAAAACTAAAATTGCTACATGTAATTATCATGTAGTATGTGAAAACTTCAAAGCCTATATCTGGAAATGAATTGAGGATTACATGATTGCTCATTGGATGAATGAAGAAGAAAGAAAAGGCGAAAAAATATTCCTCGATGAGTGATTAAAAAAGTTCCACTTGAAGAACTTCATTAAATTTGTAAATATTGTAAAAAGTCCTTTACTAAAGCAGAGATCTAAACAGGAACCTCAAACACGTTATGGGGAATTATAATGTAAAGTGCAATTCGTGTGTAGAGGTTTACTGTGATACTAGTGCTTTAAACAGACAGAAATGTGAAGTGCTATAAAAGGTGTATGAACAAAATCAATGAGGACTGAAAGACTTAAAACATCCTTTGACGTTTTAAAGTAAAGATTAAAAAAATGAGATAATTTCTCAAAAGCCGACAACTGCCGCCAAATGCCGTAAATTTACCAAAAGATTACCAAGCTGTCGGTGGCTGTCGTACGGTCAACACCTTGAAAAACTCGATTTGGAGAGCCTGGAATTTCGGAGACATGTTGTTGACCTTTGTACAATGTACATGCTATAAATTAATACAAATCATGATTTTGCAGGGTGAAGGCCCACCACTTATTAATGTTGGCTTAAGTCGGGAACACACGTGGCGGGATGACTGGAAATATACAAAATCAAATTTCAGGCAGCATTACTTTTTTCTGCGGGTGGGTAGAACTTGCAACATTCTGCCGCAAATATTGATGGACGCCCTGTCTGTTAACTCATTTCGACGTGCGCTTAAGTTGTACCTTGGTACTAGTGTTTTTTATTACTGCTAGTCTGAGGCCCTAAAGCCTGATTTTTTATGACAATTGTTTCTTTTTTGCAAACATTGATTATCCTTCCTACCTGGGAGGTATGTACTTTACGGCACTCTCTACTCTATCTCTTTCTCTTATAATGAGAATAAATCTATTATCATTATTATTATTATTATTATTATTATTATTATTATTATTATTATTATTATTATTATTATTATTAAATTTTACCCAGAGTGTTAACAACTATTAATCCGTGATCACTCCTACAGTAGAGGATAATACAACAGATTATCCATTCTCTAAAATTATTTACGATTTAAGCTTGAAGGCGAAAATTACTGACGATATAACTCGAAATGACTATTCAGTCTGGATTTAGATAGATTTTCGATCATGTATATAGCTTTAAATGGATCCTTTGTAACGTTCAGAAGAGATAGTGGGTGATGAAATAAATGACGGACCGTCTGTTTTGTTGGAACGTTATCTGGAGAGATAGTGGAGTTTATTACAACAATGTTAACGCTTCATGGTGAGCATAAAACTCAAAATAATGATTATATTTTCTTTGAGAAAGTGACAAACAAGAACCTACTGATAAGGTATATTTGAGTTATTTACTGATTAGAGTGGAAGTCAAGTCGATAAGTAGAAATGGGGAATACAATTCTACCATTACCGCAACACTAATTTGGGAAATTCCCGCAAATAGAAAGCCACCAAACACATCGATCAATCGGCTTTTCCCTGGAAAATGTCATTTTCCATCACACTAACTACGAGCTACCACTTTCAGATGTCGTTTCAAAAGGTGGGGGCTTTGCAGCTTTTTCTGAAATCTCTGTGGCCGAACCACGGTCACCTTAGTAGCACGGGGCTTTATGGAAGTCTGTACCATGAATGATTAACTGCAGAGGTCTGGTGTTGTTGAGGCCATCTCCTGCTGTGTCAAGGATCTGTTATAGTCGATACCAGCTGCTGTTCCAATAACCATCGTTGATGCATTTTTTTTATCAACGATGCACTCCAGCTAGCATTCTGGTTCTGGCTATTTAGTTTGTACTTAGTTTAGGAATGGAATGGTTGTGGGTCTTAGTCTCTGGCTGCGGGGTACGATGTTTACCCTCACTATTTCGACCTGAGAGAAAGAACCCAGAATTGGGTTCTTTCTCTCAAGTCGAAATGGTGAAGGTAAATTGGTTTCTTTCTGGGTTCTGGCCATTTGGTTAGTTTGGACTTAGTTTCGGAGGAATGGTAGTGTTGCGGGACTTTCCTCTACGGCTGCATTGCACTGATGCTGACTGTCACCATATGTGATATTAAAAAATATATGGCGTTATCACCAATTAAGATAGTGTCAAACTAAACTTACCTTGTCACATTTTTTCTTGCAGCACGTATTCTCATCACAACCAATATCACGAATCGCAAGCATAGTAGCTAATGCAGCTCCTAATAGACAAATTATATAAATCAGGTTATCTAGTCAGATCGTTCATTTCATACTGTTTAATTGGTGCCAAAAGATGGAGGAACTATCAGGACGTGAGCTACTTGCAGGTTCTGTTCAGAGTTTATATATGACATATTCTGTGACTCGCAAAGTAAAAATAGTATGTGATAAGATTAAAGATTAAATGCACCGATGATAAAACGCTTATAATATTACTACATCATTACGAAATGTACGTTAAAAACATTAGTGATGCCTTCCTCGGTGAATAAAATAACATAAAACGCCCTTTTATTATTCCACGCTATTTCAAATTCCACATTTTGTGGCTGCCAAGCAAACAGAAATATAATATTTGAGTTACATCAGATTAAAACACTTCCAAAAGGAACACCTATCCTATTTTTAATTGTTTTATTAACCAGGAATATGCATAGGCAAAGTATGGTATTCAGTCACCCATTCAGAATAGAACTAAGTCGTGTCTCCAACCCCTGAAAAATATGAGAAAAGCTTCCCGCAGCACAGACTGACAAATAACAGAGTAATTAGGAATCTGATGTCAGTGTTTTAGTGGGAAAATGCAACATTGAGTCACCCAAAAATTGGACATGTGTTTGTATTCCTACTCACCGGAAAAAAACGCAGAAACCCCTCTAAGTGGGCGCCACAGAGCAACAAATGATCAATAGTTAGGAATCTACTATCCCAGTTTTGTACACCTTACCGTACCTACCATAATGGAAGCAGACAAAAGTACTGTCATCAGAAGAAAAATGTGAGCAGTCGAGTTTCGGCTCTGAGCAAAGTGGTCGTCTGATGAAATCCAACCATGCAGCAATCTGTAGGTTAGGGTAGCCGAATGGGAGAGAATCCAAAAAATTTCCATGCAATATAAAACTAGAAACGTGTCCATTCATTTTATTTATTTTTTCTAGTTACATACTCAGTAAGTAAATTCACATTTTATTTCTTTCCCGTTGTTTTTTTTACGCTGGAAATCGTTTACTGTGTGATTCTTATTGTCTGATAGTAAAGTTAATTTTACTGAATACATTTGTTCAAAAATTAGATTATTGTGTTTTAAACATCGGTTGCTGAATTTTAAAAAGGTAACTGAAACAGTTCCGTAGTTGTTGAACTAAGTTAACCAGGGCAGTAGGCATGCAACTGCTGGCACAATTCAGAGCACGTCCCCAGGGATTCCATTAACCTTTTACTGTTTAGTCTCATGCATGTCTCACTTTCCATTTGTTTACAGTCTAATAACAAACCAATAAATAAATAAGAGTTGATTGTAACAAAATCTTATTGTTGGTTTGATTGGCATAACTTCATGTGTATTAACTGTGCATCTGTTCTAAGTCGGCTATTGTGCTTATTAGGTTGCTGTACTTCTCGGACCATGGATCTCTGTGATGCACTGCACTACTTTGTTCACAGCTTAATATTTATTAAAATATTAATATTTTTAATAAATAATAACTTACAACCTATGTTGTAAGTTGGTGCTTGTGATATGTTATTCTTTCCCCCTTAAATTTGGAGGAATATTTTAATACACAGTGGCTGGTCGGTGCAAATGCAGACGATCCGTTTATGTCACAATGAAAGAAATGAGTCGATAAACTTTCTGTCTTACCATGAGAGACATGATGCTCCAGCATGAAAGTTTGGTAGGTGCCGGTCTGTTGCAAAGTTCAAGGGCATTCAATACTTAGTGAATGAAAGTTCTTTGCCAACAAAAATCAATCTATAACAGATGCAATTTGTCACGAAAGCAGTATTATTGTATAGGCCGTATGCAGTAAACTATCTATCTATGTTCAGGGAAAATTTGTTAAAAATCAAACACATGTTTGTTGACAATCGTTTCATGAAAGAAGACAATTTCAATAATAAATTCGCACAAAACCCATTCTTTGGGCAAAGAGAGCTGTCGATAATAAACGCATTATGTTATGAAGGCAGCAGTTTGGCATACTGGGATTATAGGCAGCAAGCCGGATGGTATAAAGCTGTGGTCAGTGTACATTTATTAAAAGCAAACATGGTTTCGTTACGTTTCGTTGATGAACAAAAGAATCACGCGAAACATTTCACCGAACGAAACGATTTTTTGTTTAGTGAAAACATTTCAACCGAGAAGATTTTTCCAGTAAACTGAGCTCTTAGGACAATATAAAAGAGCAGCAGCAGACTGGCTAATCACTTGATAGTGGCTTTGATCGCTTGTATGTACAGGAGAAATGCCAGACTGTGATGATGATGGTAAGTGTTATTTATTTCTTATTGGCGGAGCGAGCGAGCGAAGCGTAGCCTATAACGGATACCAAATTGCAAAATGTAGGTTCGTTGGTCCGTTGGTCCGTTGGTTGCAGTTTTTTAGTGTGGGTGGAGCCCAAACGAAAGGTCGGGTGAAATGAAATTTCGCACACCGCTTTATACCCCCAAAAGTATTGCTGAGCCAAAATTTGACGTAAATCGAACAATTATTACTGTAGAAATTTAAAAATTTTCGAATTTATATCTAACACTCACCATTGTTATTTTGGAGTCGTGAATAGTTAAGGAATTCCGACAAAGCATTCACCATGCTAATGGTAGTCAAGTGAACTTTAAAAAACACGGAAAATTTAATTTTGGTGTCTTCTTTCTAGCTAATAATCTTTTCGACGTAACTCAACGAAATAATAACATTTGATGCTTGCATTTAACCACTACAGTAACAAACGCAACCATAAAAACAAAAGGATTCCATTAACGACACACGTTAGTTTCATTTGGAAAAAGAATGGTTTGAAGATTATTCAAATCAACTTGGCAACGAAAGTGACGTCTACACTAGCGTTGGGAATCCCGAATATGAAACCTGAAATCGTCGTATCAAGGCCAAGCAGTCTTATAAAAGTATAGCTGACAGCAGACGAAACACGAAAGTACGAAACACGAAACAATAATATGCCTGCCTCTCTCAGTTTATGCTGGTTGCCACGGTAACGTGAAGGTCGAAACCTAATCTAACCTGGTCGAAACCAAAAACCGCGTTGCATCGCATGAAGGATTAGGCTTAATCTCGAACCACTGTTGTACGCTGCCAAGGATGCTTCCATATATATTTCATATGGTTAGGCAGTGCTATGCTACGAGCTTGGGGCAGGGACAGTTCCAGTCGCGAGTGGTGCTGCGATCACGGTCGGTCGAGCTCGTCAGTGCATTAGCATTGAATTCAATGGGCATGATGTGATACGGACTCGTTTCGAGACGTTGTTACGGCTACGTAAAGCAAATAAAATAATTTTAACAATGAAGAAAGATAATTTATGGTTCCTCTCATTACGTAGTGAAGTGAGAAAATGTTTACTCCATTAGAAGTATTTTTAAAAACTATTTGAAAACAAGGTTCGCAACGCAACGCGTCATTCGCATTCTCGCCTACTGGTTGCGAGGCAACAACAAGTAACGCAGGCAAGCCATCCAAATTCAGCTGCCCAAAAGCCAAACAAAATAATTGTGAAATATTGAATTAAACACGTTTAATTTTTTTAATTAGTATAAATAAAGCAAAAATAACAAGAGTTTAGCCCCACGTGTCTAAAATTAACCACATAACTCCACGAAAAACTGTTAGACTACGCCAACTGTTAAATCGACAGTTGCCGTCTCGTGATTTCGGCAGTTCTATTACTTTCGACAATCAAATCATGGCGAGGCGAAAACTGGTCACAGTTAAATTAACACGTGTCCGCCTGAAGCGGGTGTAAATCTAGGATTAACAAAAATCTAGGATTGACAGTGTTTGTCAGATGCGTGCATGCATTCCAATGCTACCGCTAGTTTGGGGACATACATAGAACCAAATAGAACTAACCGGTGCAAAAGTGAGGCTCCAAATCAACGTCTTTTTTGTCAACTCCCGATCATTTCGTTAAGTATCTCGTATCCAGACGTAAAGCCCATAGTGTTGCACGAACCTTCTTCAAAGGAATTTGTTCTGTTGACAAACGTTTTGAATCCATGCACGAAACAAGCAATCGGCGCAGCCTTTCCCTTATCACCGCAATACTAATTCGGCGCCGCCGCTAACTTTAACTTGCTGCTGGCGCCATCGTGTAAGCGGAACTGGCGGAGAGGTGTGTCAGCTCAACATTTTCGTTGGTGGCGGTGCCAAATCTTATACCGCAGTAGTATTGTGAACCTTTTGAATCTTCTGACTATTGTTAAAAACTATCGTACTGATAATTGTTTGGCTTGCAGTTAAACGCCTTATTGCGTGCTGTTTTATTTTAGTCGCGGAGATGGCCCACGTCTTCAGTGTTTGCTGCGAAAAGGAGGCTACAAATAACTAAACAAAAACTAAATGCTAGAGCAAACGAAAGCTTGTTGACGTAAATTTGACACCTAACATAGGCCTACATTAAAAAAAGGCTAAAATAAGAAAAAGGCCAGCAAAGAACAGCAGTATGTCACACCAAAAGGCAAACAGCCCGACAAAGCCCATTAAGTATTGCACCCAGATTTTTAAGAAGTATTAACAAATGTGGTATCGTCATTAAAATATAAACTAAACATAAGTTTGAAATGAAGATCCGTTCGTTCTGCCTACAATAGGCCCAAAGCCTGTTTCCTAGTAAATTAATTAAACAATTTAGTTAGTTTTAAGGCTGAACTCTTGAACTTGCAATGTATTTTAAATTTTTTTTATTTTAAACGTAGAAGAGCATTCCCAGGATTGCATAATTTAACTTTTAAATTTAAAGAGAAATGAAACCTCAGTGAGAAGATAAAAGCAGTAGCTGGATGTTATGTCCGGTGTTTCTTTGTATATCAAACGTGACTTTTGAGGTTCAGGATAGAGAAAAAGAAGTATAGCTTTTCTTATGCAATTATTCCTAGAACTTATGAAACATGTTTGTGGAGTCGTCACTTGTGTGCTCCACAATGGCAGCCATCAATTTCATGTCAATATGTTAACCCTACCAAGATACCCCTTTAACTACTAATAGGCTATTCCATAATTATATATTGTATTAAGTTGCATCATATGACTTCCTGTTATAATTGTATATAAAGGGAAGTAAACAGGAATTTCGCTGTCTTATCAGCTGTAGCCTACACTCTGGTAGTCCGTGTGTTTATTACCATTGGTGGCCACGCTGGGCTAAGGTGTGTCCCCGCCTAGGACATCACAGTTGGCAACGAGTCCGGTACCTTTGGTAATCTTTAAGAACTTAAGCTTAAACTGATAGGTCTTCAACCACATCTTTGCTCCATATTTGTGGTAAGTTGCAAATTTTTTTCATTTTGGCAATGAAAATTAGTGCTCTGAATTCCTATCAGAGTTTAAACTTTTTCAAACAGTGTTATTTTGACGTGGTAGTGCTGTGTGGTACGAAATGATAACAGTTAAATTTAGTACCTTAACAACTAGAACCGAAGTGGGCAATTGGATTTATTAGGGTTAATTTTACCTTGGCAATGTTTTAGAGCGACGCACTGGCGTGTCCGCACAGGCAGTATTATAAACCTGAAGGTTCGAAAAATGCGCTGCTAAATTACCCCTTGTAAATTCGATTGTGCCATTGCCCATATTCGGGCTAGTGTGTGCCGGTGTAAAATTTAACACCGTAGGTTTATGCTCAAACTTAGTGAAATCTGGTCTGTGCTGAGGCTTAGGCCAGAAGTGTTGTTTTGTAAAACGTTGCAAATGGTGAACGTAAAACATTTTTTCAAAGCTTAGTCCTTTTAAATTTAACTTGTAGGCAGTTAATTTATACAACTAGGTAGGCTACAGTCAAGCTTGATTTATTTCTGTGTTTAAATAAGTGACCGGTAGTCTTGAGTGCTACAGTTTAATCCTTGCATGTTAAACAGGATTGTAATTAAATTTAATTTTGTAGCCTTATGCCAAAGACAGGTGTCGGTAGCAAACCACATGTAACTGCTAAACTTAGCAGTGAAAGTGAAACTGAAAATAATTCAGTAGTGAACGCAAGCGTTAATGAACTAGTTTTTAATTTAAATCTAAATTTTGAATCTAGTGATAGTGAAGACGACGTCAACTTGGGTTCGTCTAAAACCGCTGGTTTATTTTCGGAATTCGATTGTGAGTCTGACACATGGGAGAAATACTCCAGCCGAATTCGTTACTTTTTTTTAGCTAAAGAAATACCAGCAACCAAGCAAGGTAATTTTCTAATGGCATCTGTGGGCCAGAAAATGTTTGATAGAATTCTTAATATCCTCTCACCTGATTTGCCCGACTCATTAACATTTGATGAGCTCGTTAAAAAAGTTTTAGACGACATTGAGCCAGTGCCCTCAGTGGTATCTGAGCGTGTTAAATTCTTTAGAAGATCGCAAAAATCAGATGAGAGTATCGGGGAATATTTAGCTGCCTTAAAGCTAATGACGAAGTATCGTGACTTCGCAAAAATTAAAGACATTAACAGCGAAATGATTAGGGATCGCTTAATTGGGGGGATCCAATTAGAAGTCATTCAACGCAAGTTGTTGAAGCAGACTCTGGATTTAAAGGCTACAACATCCTTAGCTTTATCCTTAAAATCTGCTGAAACAGACCAAAGCGTTTTGAGAAGCCATTCTAAAGCTGTTAACAGCGTAGCTAAAAAATCGGGCAAAACATCAAGTAGGCCTAAATCAACTAAGGATTTCATTTGCTATTGTTGCGGCAAAAATGGCGACGTGAAAACACGTTGTAAATATTGAGACTATACATGTGGCCGTTGCCACACTGTCGGCCATATAAAAAAAGCCGTGTGCCGAAAAGCTAGTCATTCGAATAGAACTTTAAAATCACTCGACCACCCTAAAGCAAGTTCTAGCACAAATTTTAAGGCTAGGCTGAACACAAAACAAAAGTATAGCTACAAAAAACGCGTCAACAAACTCGAACGCGATAGCGAAAGTGATAGTGAAGAAGTCCAGGATGTTGAAGCCGAAAATTCAGAGTCTGGTTCCGGGTCTGATAACGATTCAGACAACGACTATCTTGTACTGAAAAATAATACTCTTGGACTGAGTCAGGCTGCGGACCAGATTTCAATTCCCCTACAAACCAACAAAATAATAGTAGTAGTTAATTCTATGAAAATCCATAAATGGAAAATGCCAGTCTGCCTAAATGGTGTCAAGCTAGAAATGGAACTTGATTCCGGAGCAGATGCATCCATTATCCCTATTGAGTGGCATCAAAAATATTTTGCGGACTGTCCTTTAAAACTCAGTCCGTACTCGATACACTCATACACTGACTGAATTGAGAACACGATTTACACTGTAAGTCTGAAGGTTGAAGTTCAAGGTCAAATCGAACATTTGGATGCTTTAGTTTCAAAATTATATACACCTGCATTAATGGGAAAGGATTGGCTTTCTATTTTTCGAGTTAATTTCCATCCTTTTTACGACCTACAAACGAAAATGAAACCTAAGAAAAGTGTTAAGAAAATTAAAACTAGCATTACGCCAGTTGACACTTCCGAAATAGTGAAGGGTTTCCCGGAGCTATTTTCTGAAGGCATGGGTAAGTTTAAGAATTTTAAAGCCAAAATTCATTTAAAACCTGATGCCAAGCCTGTGTACAGTCGTGTAAGACCGGTTCCAATAGCACTCAAAGAAAAGGTTAACCAAGAAATTCGT
The DNA here is from genome assembly GCA_023313725.1 of Lithobius niger. NCBI lineage: Eukaryota > Metazoa > Arthropoda > Chilopoda > Lithobiomorpha > Lithobiidae > Lithobius > Lithobius niger. The sequence continues at coordinate 18,364 of JAHWFP010109467.1, read as the reverse complement.
AGATTGGTTGGCCTTGGAATTCTAGAGCCTGTGGAAACTTCTCAGCGGTCTACGCCGATCGTCATAGTTCACAAAGCGGATGGTCAAATCCGAGTGATTGGTGATTATAAAACCACCGTGAACCCTCAACTCGAAGTCGACCACTATCCAGTTCCCACGGCCGCAGAATTATTCAGTGAATTAGCAGCAGTGACACTTTTTCCCTTATCGATCTTAAGGATGCATTTCTGCAAATTGAACTCGACAAAGAGTCACAAGAAGCTTTGACAATAAATACACCCCTGGGTTTGTTTAATGGCTTCACGTACCCTTGGGCCTGGCGTCCAGTCCTGGAATTTTCCAGAGGGTAGTGACTCAAGTCACCAGTAAAATTCCCAAATGTCTCCCGTTTTATGATGACATCCTGGTGAGCGGGAAGGGGGGTGAGCATGACGAATCGTTAAATAAACTGTTTTAATGCTTTACAAGATGCAGGAGTCAAACTTAGGATCGAGAAGTGCAAACTGTCGCGGCCTGAATTAAAATATTTAGGCCACATGATAAATGCAGAAGGCCTGCATACACTCCCTGAGGTAATCGAAGCAGTCACAAACGCTCCTAACCCAACATGTATTCAAGAGCTACAGAGCTTTCTGGGTTTTGTAAACCATTACTCAAAATACCTACCGAATCTCGCTCATATTCTGTCACCAGTAACACGTTTGTTAAGCCCAAGTGTGAAGTGGGTTTGGGGGGCAGAATGCGACCGAGCCGTGAGTAAAGTAAAAGAATTATTTCTTAAATCAAAAGTTCTGGTTCATTACGATCCGAAATTAAAGCTCAAGCTCGTTTGTGACGGCTCACCCCATGGGGTCGGCGTGTGCCTGATGCATGTCATGAAAAACGGTGAATCACGGCCGATAGCTTTCGCTTCACGTAAACTCACTCAAGCGGAAAGAGGCTACTCGCATTTTGACCGGGAAGCACTCAGCGTGGCTTGGGGAGTGAAACGGTTTCATGAATACGTTTAAGGTCAGCGATTCATACTGCAGTCTGATCAGAAGGCTTTAGTTTGGATTTTTGGCCCTAAAAAAGGAATACCGCAGATGGCAGCCGCCAGGGTTCAGCGTTGGGCAGTGATGCTTAATGCTTACGGTTACGAATTCGAACACATTCCCGGTAAACTTAACTTGACGGCAGACGCATTATCGCGCCTTCCCCTCCCAAATACCGAGGAATTCGAGAAAGCAGAAGAGCAGTACAATATTCTTGCTTTAGAAACTATTTCTAATCTTCCAGTTTTAAACGAGACACTCGTTCTTGAAAGTAAACGTGATAAAATCCTTTCAAAAGGTTATCGTTATGTTGGCCTTACAAATGCGAAATTCCTGATCTGTTACCGTACTTCACACGTCGTGCTGAAATCTCTGACGAAAACGAAACCTTATTTTGGGGGTATAGAGTCCTGGTGCCGACGGCCTTGCGGAGACAAATCTTGAAAGATCTACATAGTGCTCACTTAGGCATAGTTAAATTGAAAAGTTTAGCTGGACAAAAAGTCTGGTGGCCTAAGATTGACTCTGACATTGAAAATAAAGTCAAATCATGCAAAAATTGTCAAGAGTATAAAGATACTCAAACGTCAGGTCCTAAGCATACGTGGGAATATCCACTAAAACCTTATAATCGCCTACACGCTGATTTTTTGGGGCCGATGGACAATTACATGTTTTTCATTCTTGTAGACGCACATTCAAAAATTCCTTTTGTGCATAAAATGAAGTCAACAACGTCCGCGCGTGTCATTGACGTTTTAAACAATCATATAGCTTTATATGGTTTAATGGACAGCTCAGTTACGGACAATGCTGCCCAATTTTTGTCCGCAGAATTCCAAAATTGGTTAAAATCCAACGGAATTAGGCACATGACCGGGCCAAGTTTTGCGCCTTGGACCAACGGTTTGGCTGAGGTATACGTTCGTAATTTCAAGAGAGTCTACAAGGCCGCGCGGCGACAGGGGTCTACTATTCAAGAGAGTATAAATTCTTACTTGTTATCAGCACGAATCACTATCTCCGCTACCACGCAAGCAACACCCGGAAAATTATATTTTAACCGAGAATTAAAGTCTCGGCTGGATTTATTGTTCCCTGACCCTATTACAGCCGTACGCCGTAAACAATTAAAACAAGTACAGAGCACCCACCATCGTGAGTTGAAAACTTATCAAATAGGTGAAAAGGTTTGGTATCGTGACTTTTCAACGACAAATGACAGGCTATGGTCAGTCGGTATGGTTAACCAAAAATGTGAAAATCAGTCCTATACTATCGTTGATACTAATGGTAATACGATTCGCAAACATCGCGAACAGCTAAGGTTACATACCGCGGAAAATGCATATCCAGAACAGCCTCCAAACGCACTTGTTTCTACGGTGAAAAGCAGTAATTTCTCCATGCATAATGAGCAAGATCACTCAAATTTCAAACGCATATCTTTTGGCGGCAAGCAACGTGAAAAGCCAAGTTTCGCTGACGTAGTTCCTGAGCGTCGATCTCTCGGCCAATCCAGAAAGTCAATTTCTGTTACTGAGGAAAAAGTTCTACCAATCCAACAGCTTGAAAAATCACCTGAGAATTTACATCGTAAGTCATCAGGTGGCAGGAAATCTCCAGCGAAATTACCCAACGCACATGAAGTGGATGAGTCTGCTAACGTAAATAACCAATCACCTTTGGCTACTACCAGCGCCCCTCTTGAAGGAAATGCTAAGCCAGAAAGGTCACAATCTCCATCGATTATTACGTCACCATCCACTAAGCAATCACCACCGAAGCCAGGTCATGCTAACAAAAAGCGAAACCGAATCCCAATAAACGCAAAGTTGTGCTATCACCAACACAGGTTGATATTGCAGCGCAGCTTCAAAATGCTCATCGTTCAAAGAGACTGCGTAGAGCTCCAGACAAGCTCAATCTGTAGTTTTTTTTTGCAAAATTACCATTTGGCTACAACTTCTACGTTTTTTTGGTTGTAATCCGTTATATATGAATTAAATGATAGTTCTTTTTAAACAGTAGCGAGTAACGCTAAAACTTTTGTCCCCTAGTTATTCGTGCAGAGAATCGGCTCTGTTAATTTAAAAAATGTCCACCTTTAAAATTAGGTAAAAATGTAAGTGTATTTTGTTGTTCGTGTAAAAAATTGATTTCACGTTTTTATCCTCTTTGTATCTTTTTTATCTTTTCATGTACATAAACACTTGCGACATCGGAACAAAAAATTGCTTGGAGCCGCAATTCCCACTCCGGTGAAACCTAATCCAAAGCAACTTCTTTGGCACCGAATTCTCGAATGCCAGATGTTTGTCCACAGCAACGCTGTAGCGTTTCAGCTGCAGAAATGGTTGCTGCAAAAAGAAAATTAACCAAAAAAGGCTACGAAAATTAAAACAACAACATTGAAAATTTCCAGAAATCAAAACAAACATTTAAAACTGGCAAGTTTTCAGCCAGTTTCTTAATGTTTAATTTTTTGCTTAATCATGTACATCTTCAGTTCTTTATTTTTGTAAAACAGCTTTCAAAAATAGTGTTTAGTTTTTCCTCGAAAGCGAAAAATTATGTATCTTTTCTTTAAAAATAGGTAGTGCATTAAAAAATACATCTTGCCTTCGTAATCATGATTTTATTTCCAGCTAGGCTTAGATTATTTTTTTTTGTTTTTTTTTTCGCTCGCTGCATTGTGGAGTCGTCACTTGTGTGTTCCACAATGGCAGCCATCAATTTCATGTCAATATGTTAACCCTACCAAGATACCCCTTTAACTACTAATAGGCTATTCCATAATTATATATTGTATTAAGTTGCATCATATGACTTCCTGTTATAATTGCATATAAAGGGAAGTAAACAGGAAGTTCGCTGTCTTATCAGCTGTAGCCTACACTCTGGTAGTCCGTGTGTTTATTACCATTGGTGCCCACGCTGGGCTAAGGTGTGTCCCCGCCTAGGACATCACAATGTTCGTGTGATGTGATATGCTAACTTAATTACCGTTCAACTAACTGGCAAAAGCAGATTGTTCTAAAATGTCCTCTTAAACACATGCTGCTTCGTTTGCTCAAGATAATTATTTGCTAATGATAGTTTAGTTTAACACATAAAAGCGCTGAATGCTCATCTACCAATGCTCAGTTTTTATCAAGGATGCGTGGTTTTGTTGGGGAAAGAGAAACCGGTCAGCAGTTTCTGATAGGTACTCCGACACATCCTCCCAAATTTCTGCCGTTTTGGCAAATTTTGACCAATTTTGACGTTTCCTATACGATTTTGATGGTTTTGAGGAGACTTTTATATTGGCAGTAAAGCCAAACCATAGCAGAAAGCAATAAGAGTTTATTTACTCAACTTTTGATAAACTTTCCTTTTACGTAACTGTTAAAATTACTCTGTTTTTGTTGTTAGATTATTCAAATCGAGTAAGCACACAACGTAACTGCTACTTATGTTCTCACAATTCTTAGTCAATTTATGACTTTGTTAATACCAATCTTTTGCACAAATTGAGGCTCGCATTTTTGTTACATAATTAGGCTGTAAAGCTTTTTTTGAAAAGTTTGAAAAGTTGACGTCACATATGCGAAACTTAAAAACACAAACAGTGCAGAATAGCTGTTTAGGATGTCGTTATTTTTTGGAAATCGTGAAAGGGATCATGTATGGAAGGTAAACTATTTTATAGCTATTTTATAGTCATAAAATATGGTGTGATTCTATGGAATGTATGCCTAAATCACTGAATACAACGACATGACTTCTAGATTTTGGTACTGCATAACAGCTTTTGTTGTCTATTCTCACACGTGTACAGAGTAATTTAAGCACCACTTTTAGAAGATAGTTCTTGATTAACAAGGCTATAACCTACAAACATTATTATAATTTTACGAAGTGATGGCAAGAGCGATGCTCAAAATGCCCAACATCTACACTTAACACAATTAAACAATGTCTCTAGAAAAAAATTCATCAAAACGCTTATTCGACTGCCTGATAAACTTGGGGTCACAAGACAATCAGAAATGTTATTCAAATGTTGAATACCTCTGTTGGAAAAAAGCAGTTTTTGATGTTTTGATGGAATTTAGGAAGGGAAAGTGTGACCACGGGTTCGTAACGAACATGTGACAAAGTAATGAAGTGAGTAGGGGGGCACAGTAATGAGGTTTAACAAATTTAAAAGCCTCAATTAGGGTACCTCTGTTAAAACGATTAGTTATGGTGGGAAGATTGAGATTACGTAGGTGAATTTTTTTCGTAGAACCAAAGATAACACAGGGCACCAAAGTGGTTTTTTTCAAGAATATGGATAGATTTTTTTTGTAAAGAGGCCTCCAGGCCTGAACAGAAATTTCAGATGTAGTCAAATAAAACCTTATAAAGAGTAGCAAAGAGACTGCAAGTGAGATAACTAAAAGGCTTGAAGATAAAATTAGCAGAAGACATTGCTTTTTTACCAGCAACAGCAGAATGCTGATGAAATAACAATATTAACAACAATGATGCCAGGATTGAATCCTCGGATGAAATGAAAAGAGTGTTCAAAAGCTAAGGAAGGCATACATTTTTGGATCCAAAATGAAGCACAATGCTCGTTGAGACATTAAAACTCATGAGGTTATTGTGAGACCAATGTGCAACGCAGTTATTGTTGGATTGAAAAAGCAAGTGGTTAGTGATTAAACTAATGGTGCAATAAATTTTAATGTCAGCTGCAAAAAGTAATCAGTGACTGTGGTGTAAACAAAGGGTAGATCGTTAATGAAGTTATTAAAGAGCAAGGGGTATAGAACAAAGCCTTTCTTTCCCCCCGAAAAGAAGTTCGACCAGTGAGATAAGGAACCCCGGAGTTAAACACACAATGTGCGATTTTCGGGCTGCTAGTAAATCACTGAAAAAGTTGGTTGCAAGTTTAATTTGTTTCATTTAGAAAGGATAGTGCAGTCAACTTTATTGAAGGCTTTTCCGAAGTCTAAAAATATAGTGTAGCAAGTCTGACATTTGTCAAATGCAGTACTCCAGCAATCAACTGCAATGAGAATTTTGTTTAAGATATACCTGTTATAAAGTAATACTGTTCAAGGTGGAAAAAATTGGAGTAACTAAGAAGATCAGTAACGAAATTGGCAACAACTGTTTCAAAGACTTTAGAATTATTAATGGACAACAAGAAGATAGGCTAGCAATTTTCAATACAAAAAGGGATTCTCCTTTATGAAGAAGACTGACGTACACATCTTTCCACATTGAGGGGGAAGACAACCGAATGACATGATGAACAAAAGTTAAGAACAATAGTTTGGAAAGGGAAATAGCACAACTTTTAAACAAGATGGGTTAAGACTATGAGGGCCTGGACTTTTGTTGGGCTTGAGCTGAGCAAGATAACTCCTAAGGGTTACGTTGCCCTAGCAGTAAATACGATTATAGTATCGGTTATTAAAAAAAAGTTTGGTACACCTTGAATGACATCAAGACTTTGTTACTGCCTTACAGCTACCGCTGGACTATTATTGCATGGAGAAGACAGTATTTTAAGCACCACTCTTATAAGAAGATTTTGAATTAACTAAGCTATAATCTTCAAAATTACGTTTCCTCGGCAGTAAATGTGATTACAGTATCAGTTATTAAAAAAAATTGTACGTGCTATCAAAGTTAGTCCTTATACTTCCGAAGTCTCTTTTACTGGGTGCCAATTTGGAGAAGGTAAATGGTCAACTTTGATTTTATCTTAGTTCTGGGAAATCTCAGAAACTTTTGCTAGCAATAGACAAGGAGTCTTCGTGTGATTGTGCTGATGGGCATCCACTGGGGCCAGTCTCAACTTATTTCTCCAACTTAATACTTTCGGATCGTTTCTGTTTGGGGATCCACCTTCCAATCTTATTCTCAAGCATACATTTTATCCTATCAATTTTTCCTCAATCTTTAGTATTAATAATTTTCAATTATAAAGCCTCATCCACAAATTCTCCAAACACATTTTTTTTGGAAGGCAAGGAAGGAATAGTTTTAAAAATATTTTTTATGTAATTTAGTATTGGTAGAAGGATTACTTTCTGACAGGTTTCACATTAAGTATGACAATTTAAGTTATTTTGAGGTAAAGCAGTCGTTTGGCAGTTGTGGTAGATTGGTGAACAGCTGATCACTCAGTGTGAACAAATGTGTCCCAGACCTTCCTTTTAGGCTTAACATAGTTTTGTTCCAAAGTAATTTTTTATGGCACAGAAGGAATGTATTTAAAATTTGTAAAAAAAAAATTTATGTTTTACGTTTGAATTTCTGACAGGTTTATGAAAACTTAAGTTATTCATTCATTCAAGGATTTCAACATAAACTTGACATCTGCAGCTCTAAGCTTATTGGCCAACAACGTCTAATCTATTCTATTCTATTCTAT
>JAHWFP010109464.1:0-18391 GCA_023313725.1 Lithobius niger | reverse complement strand
GCAGTCTGACATATAAGTCCAAAAGGCAACGTAAGTAGGTTTGCATCTGTATTTAGTTTTCCCGTCATAAGGGGGACCGGTCATTATTTATGGCGGGGGGGGGGGGGGGGGGCGGAGGAAAAAAACATGTGACCACAAAATTTGAAAAAAATCTTGACCACCTCCAAACAAGGTCCAAATATAATGTGACCCCTCCCCCCAAACAAAAATGCGCTTTTCGTATACCCAATGAGACTGTCTGCAGATGATTCCTGTAGCCAAGATTAGTGCTGTCGCCAAACTAAGTAGCTCTCCATACCGACAGTTACCATCCGTTGTAAGGAAACGTGTATCGTTTTTAACGAAAAGACATGTTGGATTTAAAATGTTCTATAAAATGTTCCTTACACCCATCTTTTGTCAAGATTCGTACGTATGATGAACACACTGTTTGCTTGTATGCCCACATCCGTAACATAATTGAAAAACCAAAGAAGCTAAGAAAGCAGGTGCCAAGACTCTTCTGCAAAGTTATTTGCAAAAAATATACCTACAGAAATGGTACGAACAGGCTGAAAATCTCGTAACACTGTGATCGTGGGTGGGGGGGGGGGGGGGGCCCAGAAGCTGAGGTGTTTTCAGAAATTTTGACTGCTGAAAGTGCCATTTTTGAGGTCCAAAAATGACTTCTTCCAGTTGGTCTGTGTGTTTTTGGTTCCTCTCCCTCTTGACGGCACCTGAAAAATTTGTGATCCCACCTCGAGACGGTCCAAAAACTTCATTATTCCCCCCTTCCCCCAATTTCGGGCCGCCCCCCCCGGCGATAAATAAAAACCGGTCCCTAATAGCCAAGTCCATGAACAGCATCTGCTATTCTGTTTCGTTTTTAAATATCCCGTCATTTTTGCCGGGTGAACAGCTACCGTTACAATAATGAACCGTTGCATGTAACATTTCACCATGCAGTAATATCTCATCATGTAATATTGCATGTAATATTCCCTCAGGCTCTACTGACAAACTGCTACCTTACATTATGTTCCTAGCACTGAAGGACTGCACATATAAAAAAAAAATTTAAAAAGATTGATAAATTGGTTAATTTTACCTATATGCGTGTCTTGCGTGTGCTTTTAGAGGTTTTTCTATTTAAGTCCTTTATTCGTGTATTAACCCGAAAGTGTGCGCGGCCTATCTTGAGTTTGCTACAGAACGAACACAGATAATCGATTGTACGTTTTTGGTAGCAGAGTGCCTTGTCGATATCCAAAATGATTACAAAAACAATGGCGGCCGTCGATTAAAGCCGCTCACTCCAGGAAGACGTAGCCGCTCGTAAAAAACTTCCAGGACTCACGATACGCCGCGCAAACAATAAAACCCTAAACCCAGGAAGGAGCTGGATTTTTTTAAGCCTCACGCGTAATCCGAGCTTTTTTTACGGATCTTGCGTACCCAAAACAAAGTGCGCGGAAGCAGTTGAATGATCACAGTCGTAGCTTCCGAACCTACTGGACTCCAGCTCAAACCTCGCCGTAAATCCACTGTTAGGCTTCATACGCATGATACTTAAACAAAATTGAAATCACTGGACTGCGAACTGATCCTAAAACAAAGCCCATGTCCGATTATGTGTTCTTTAATTGTCCGGTTAATTTCCGATCATTTTTTCCTTTATAATGATTAGAGCATGAACGGTATAGAGGGGATAACGTCAGATAATTATGAGTTTTTAAATTCCGTTGACCCCGAAAATCCCTTGCCCATTTTTTTTATTGGTGCTTGTACTCAAATCTACAAATAAAGCCTAATATCCACATTCTGAATTTCAGCTGACTTGGAAGCTTCGCATTGTCCAACCACCTTAACTTGATTTTTTTTTTTGGGGGGGGGGGGGGGGAATCAAGATAAGGGAATCAAGCTTACGAAAACTCTTGAAACTGGTTGCAATAATAAGAAATTCATTCGTTCCTGTAAGGAGTCCTTTAAGTTCGTCACAGAGATAGAGAAAAAAAGTTGTGGGGGAGTCAAAATTGGTGGGCTGTGTAAAATGGTGGCAAATACGGGGGTAAAAATCAGGACTATGGAAAAAAAGGGTCAAAAAATTGAGGCAAACACTTGCAGCGGCTGCAAAATACGGAGATGAGAGAAATAGTGCAAAAGAATTGTTGTCGATTCCTCCCCCACCCCCTCCTCCAGCCCCTGCTTCCAGTAGGCGTGTATGCATAAATCCGGCCCTGGTCCAAATATGCTATTGGCTGATTCAGAAACTCGAGTCTCGCTCACGCATGCGCGAATGCCTTGCCGACGCCCGATTTCATTGGTACTTCGAGACATGAATCTTGAGATCGCCGCGGAACGAACACAGATAATCGATTGCAGAGTGCCTTGTTGATATCCAAGATGGTTACAAATCAATATGGCGGCCATCGACTAAAGTCGCCCCCTCCAGGAAGACGTAGCCGCTCATAAAATACTTGCAGGACTCAGGATACGCCGTGCACACAATAATTTGGCTTTTATGCTCTTATTTTTTTCCAAAATCACAAAACGAAGGACTACATAGCTGTAAATCAAAATGACTTTGGAAAGAAGAGCACAACGACTTAAAAATGAATGAATCTAGTTATTTATTTCTCGAAGCGCCATTGAAATCTGAAGCTGGTCGCATAATCCACAGACAAAATGGAGTTGCTGATCCGAATCAGTCTATTGTGTGCGTGCGCGGGGAAAAAAACCACTAAAAACACGAAAAATGTCTCCAATCTTAGAGAAAACAGCCGAAGGGGGGGGAAAAGCCAAACGTGACAAAGCCGAAGGAAAAGCACAGCTGAAGAGGGGAAAAAAACCGTGGAAGAAAAATCCAAAGGGATAAGTACTTCCGGACAAAATTAGGCACGGGAAAAAAACCGAAGGCGTAATAAAAATAGCATTGTCGAGTTTTTTTTTTTTTTTTGTCGTGATGTAGTTACTATGGGTTAAGGTAGGCAAGGGCCAGTAGCCTTGGTTCAATTTCACCAGGAAGGATAAAATTGAACCAATTTTTTCTCTAGGATCGCCCTCAAACGTTCCACCCCCCTCGCAGTTTTTTTTTTTTCCTATTGTGTATACTTTGCATAAATTACAGCGATGGTGTGCAGAAGGTTTTATTTCCATTTTTATTGTGTTTCAGAGTGTCGACAGAGCCCATGTCAACATGAAACGTGGTCATGTTCTTGTTGCTGAGGGACATTTGAAAGATGCAGGCATCAATCGAAGCCCCACGGCCTACATGAGAAATCCACCTGAGGAAAGGGCGAGGTAATGAAAACAATAATAAAAAAAAAGAGACTAAATAATTATAGCAACTTTCTTGTTACAGTTGGCCTATTTAGTTCAGGGGGTCAAAATGTTTGTCCGCTCCGAAGACAAACATTTTTCTCCCTCCCCCCCCCTCCCCCCTCCTTCATCGATATTTTTTCTCGCTATGGGTTGTTCCAATCTGGAATGCACTTGGGGCAGAGACAGTGAATGCTCGAACTATTTCTGGTTTCCGCAGGCTACTAGCTTTAGAACAGTTGAATGTTTTTCTTAAGCGCCCCAGCCCCTCCCCCCCCCCCCGTACATTAAACTCTGCCACCAGCAGTCCACCCCCCCCCCCCTACCCCTGTTTTGGGAACAGTAATAGTGACTCCCTGCTCTTCCGTCTTCCCTCCACATGATATGTGGAAAACCAGTATATTATTACACTATTTCATTGACCTTGGCGATGGTAACATGCGCGGCGCCGCGGAGGCGATCTGCGCGTGGCTATTATAAGGCAGGCGGAATGTGCCTTTAAAGGTGGGTTGCCACCAATTGAAAGTCTACAACATATAGCACCATCGAGTTCTCGGTAGCGTTTGATCGCAGTAAGTTAAGTTACGTACAAAACTATCTTTTAAAGCAACATACCGCTTGCCGTATAACCTTCCGCCTGCCTGATAACACCTACGCGTCGATCGCATCCACGCATTTATCACAGTCAAGGTCAACTGAGACAGTAGCTTCGTTCCTCGCAGCAAAAAACGTAGCTACTATCTCAGTTGGCATTGTGCATAATGGATCAGCCAGCGTGAACGCATTAATTGTGTCGTCACAAACCGGAATAATTCTCGTATTTTAAAATCACAATTTATAATTTTCTAGGCTATAATGTCTTACAATTTTGCTTCGGCGATCTATTGGGATAATTAATTTTAATTTTTACCGCATTAGTCTTTTAGATTTTTGATCGCATTATGGTAATTATTAGAAAATTAGTACACGTACACACACAGATGAACCGTCATGATTATTGTAAGCGCGCAATGCATGATATGCTGCCGGACGCAGCAAGACTACCTATATTTACAAGACTTAACGCTCGGTTTCACGTAGCATGCTAGACGCGTCGTCCAAGCGTTGCGCTTAACTGAAAGCACGAAGAACGAAAAACCCCAATCGTAGCATTGATTAGTGTTAGCGGGATGCACAAAAACGTGATATCTTCTCGTTATTAGATTTACCGGTGTTGCAGCGCTAAACGAACATTATGTTACGGTAATGTTGACTATTCGTTAAGTCTTCGGACGATTTACTGCTACGTCAAAGGATCGTTTAACACATTTTTAATGAGAATTGAAAACGCTGTAGCGTATCCTACAGTACAATACACACGTACCTTGGTTGCTCTTCTGCTTGAAATTCATGAAATTAAACCTCCGGAGGTTTTGTTTTGTCCGAGTGAACAAAGAGGTACGTAGCGTGAAGCCATTGTTGTTAAAGTTTAATTATTTGGTGTCAATGCAGTGTTTTAAGTTTAAAATCCGCGTATCGCGTGTCACACGTACCTTTTCACAGTTCAGTCCGCATGCTTGAGCAGTTCATTTTTGGGGTGTAAGTAGCGCGACTGGTGGCAGAATCGGTGGCTAACTGGACGACGCGTCGAATTTCTAACGTTAAGCCTTTACGTATTGGTAGCTTGGACGCAGTAAATAAACTTAACAATTATTCAACAGAAAATCTCCTAGACGCCACATTTTAAAACGGATTTTTAGCAAGGGAAAGATTAACGGTAAGTAAATAGACCTTAGCGGCCGTACTTGATGTGGAGGATCGAGTAAAATGGCGCTGGGAGGTATATCCCTTTAACACAACAAACACAGCAAGTGCCTCCTTAATTATTCTTTGTAAAAATTTGGTACGTCCGTAAAGGTTAACGATATTACTGTCACTAGATGGTGCCACGGTATTTTATTGATATTCTAGCGTGGCGCCATCTATTGGAAGTAACATCGTGAAACTTTACAGCTTGCTTTCAGGTGCACAAGGACGTAGCAAATTTTTACTCAATAATTAAGGAGGCACGTGGCTTGTTTGTGGTGTTAAAAGATATTTCTTTGTGTATTTCTTTGCTTGTTGCGAGCAACCGCTAGAGAGAAGTGGACAGCGCCAGATGACACTAGACGCTGCAAATTTTTGTTTGGTGTCAACCCGCTTTTGATAACCGCTAGAAGCTGTTCTTGTGTGAGAACAGGCAAATTTTCGAAGTGAGCAAGAAATAATGACAATGTTGTAGCAATGCTAGCTAAAACTAGTGTTTTGTAATTTGTTCTTTACCCTCATTGTTATTTATAATACATTTTGTTGTTTTTGGTACGGCCTCGGTAAGAATGTTTTAAAAGTCAGCCGCTTGCGAGCCGCTTGGAAGCGGGGACTCTTTTCGAATTTTCTGATAACTTCGTAAAAACTGCAAACTCATCGTAAGCAAATAACGACTAGCAATTGCTTTTGCCGAACGAGGCCTTGGCGCAAAAAATTCGCTCTCATAGTTTTCCTTGATCTGAACTCATTTGTCGAGTGCAGGTCTTTACTTTTTAATTCCGTGTAGATAAATGCAATTTGTAGTTCAAGTTCTGGTCGAGATGGCAGATACAATCTGTCAAACGTAGGAACAATCTAAATCAAATCCAGTACAATTAGTTTTTTACGGAAATCTTAAAATACTCCCGATATTGCCCAGATTTAAATGGCGTGACTTTTTATTTTAAGGAGGGTGATAGTGTCCTTAGTACCTTTGGCTTCCGCAGTTTTATAACATTAATCAATTGCGGCGCCACTGTAATGAGCTGATGATAACATCATCACAAAAGCAAACTTTTCCCAAAGCGAACACACTCCCAGGCTCGCTTCAAGTCAAATACGGAATAGAAAGTGAAAGTGGGTTAATCGGGGAAAAAAAACTGGGTGGAAGATATTTGGAGGGTAGGAGGGGAAAGTAAAACCTGACGCGGAAGTACGAGACAGAAAACGAAACGGAATGTAAACAGGAAAGCGAAAGAGACAAGGTCGCTTTCTTTTCCCTCTCCGAACTTGTTACGTTTTTTTTTTATTTATTTATTTTTATTTTTTTATTTATTTATTATTTTTCTTTGTTTGACTCCCGCCCCAAGTAGCCTACTTCGGCCACTGGAAGGAGGAAGTGTCGTTAATTATTAGTGAAATTTTGGATGTGACTGTGTCTGGTTTTAATGATGTGCTCTATATCCCATGTAGGTACGAAGACAATGTCGACACGAAGATGTTATTGCTCAAAATGGTGGATTTGGAACAGAAACCCCTCGGCATGATCAAGTAAGTTATTTTTTTTGCATAATAATGTTGAGGCTTCGTTTATGCATCATAATGTCGCTCGCTACATGCTGTTAGTGTAAAATTTCAAAATGGTGGTGATTTCGGATATACCGAGTTATAAAGAACAGTATGGAGCCGATCACTTTTTTTTTCCGAAATTGTGACCCTAAAATTAGTTGACTGGGGACCTGTGAGCCCCAATGATTTGGACAGCTGACCCACAGATATAAAGGTTGTACCGTTCCTACATTTTTCTTGTTTCCTGCTTTACTGGAAACATTCTATATTTTCCTATTTTGTTTCCCTCCAATTTTGTTTTTAATTGTTCACATTCTTCTTCAAGTTCATTTCCAGCTGCTAAAAATAAAAATAGAAACAGGCCTTGTAGTTTGGTAATTTCCGTTTCTAACCATTTAAGAATTTATTATTGGCCAACTTTCCCTCGTCGATAATTTTATTGAAAATTTTGTTCATTATCGTAGCCTAATTTTTCTCAAACTAGTACAACACGATAAGCCGAAAACTGTTGCATTGTTTACTTCTAGCTTTATTAACAAATAAAAAAATTGGTTTTACTAAGTTTACTAAGTTAGAAATTAAAAAAGTAGAAAGTAGTGAAAAATAAGGGCTTTATTTTTCACTACTTTGTACTTTTTTAATTTCTAACTTAGTTTTCCTTATTTTTACGTTAAAAATTTCTTAATTTTGCCTATTTTTTATGTTAACAAATTTCTTATTTTTCCCTATTGTAAAATTCCTTGCTTTCCCTATTTTTTAAATCCCTCATGTTTCCTATTTTTTACGTTAAAAATTCTTGATTTTTCCCTTTTTTGTGTGTTAATAATTCCTTATTTTTCCCTTTTTTATGTTAAAAATTCCTTACGTATGCTCTCTGTTTTTTATATTAATAATTCCTTACTATTCCCTATTTTTTTACGTTAAAAATTCCTTATATTCCGTTTTTGGTATGTTAATAATTCCTTGTTTAACCCTATTTTTTTACATTAAAAATTCCTCAATTCCTATTTTTTCTTCCTAAAAACCAATGGATAATTTTAGGAGAGTTTGGGCCTGGAGAAACCGCCTGTACAAATACATAAGGGACAAAATTGATAGTTCAACCAATCACACCTAGAGGTTACCAGGGGCTCCACTTGCGATTTTCTGATCACTTCGCCTGCTAGATGAAAGTTACTTTTGCAGACTGGGCCGTTTGGCTTTCCTAGGTCCCCAGTAAATGTTCGTTAATACAAATTATGGGCCTAATTATTCAAATATAGGCCTAATCATCCAGATTTAGGCCTAAGTGCGTGTATGGGAAGGGGAACACGGCGTTGAGCAAATGCAAACAAACTGAAAATAAAGCTAATCGGGGCAAACAAAAGATTGAAATTAGAATGTCCCAGTGAACGGACAACAGCTGTAGCACACAATCAGAAAAACCACTGCTAATAATTACGATTTTTTTTTTAGCTTTGAGTTTGGAATACATTTTCTTCTGCAACAAAACCCATTTCTAACAACCAGTTTAAACACGTTGAGCTCTGAACGTTCTCAGCACAGGAATTTCTTTTACATCTTTTGGTAAAGCATTGTACAATTGCCTTGCAAGGTAGCAAACGGTTTTGTGTAATCGTTCTTTTCGCATAGGACGATTCGCATCTTACCTCTTCCAAGCGTACGCAGGGCCCAAGCGGTAGCTGCAGCTACTAATACCTCTGATAATGCTTTGCTTCCGTGCTGCTTTGCACGCAAAGCATTAGCGAAGGAGTTAGTAGCCGCAACTACCGCCAGAGGTCCGCGTACGCTTGGAACAAGTAAGATGCGCTCAGCTATACCATTATTCTGTCCTTTGCTACAAATCCATTTTCAAATCGCTTAGAAGATATTCGGTTGCATTCCTGGGCGAGTGGCATATCAACTTTGGCAAGGTAATCCGGTGTACACATGCTCGTTAATCAACCAGTAATGCGCGGTATTCCGTGGTAATCTTCAGGTAATCGTAGTAATCTCGTGGCGTTCCGTGGTAATCTCCAGTAATCCCTGGTAATTCCAGGTAATCTGATATGCAGGAAACCTAGGACATCAACGGTATTTTGGAGATAATCCGAAGTAGTTTATGTTAACATCCATTAATTCGAAGTATTCCGAATGCAGCAATTCGAAGTACTCTACGTGAATCCGGTAATCTGAAGTATTCCTTGTGGTAATCCAGTATTCTGAAGCGTACGTCACGACCTTAGCTTCGCAGTCAAGGTAATTCAGGCAGTTTCTAGTTAGTATTTTTTGGGTAAACAGTGTTAATCCCCTGGTAACCCTTGGTACGTGGTTGTATTAATTGGCCAAAATAGTGCGCACGGATTTCCCAGTACTCCGTGTGCATTATTTTGACCAATTAATACAACCTCGTTCCAGGGATTGTGTTAACGTGCATCTCACATCGAATTTAATTCCAACGCTTAGTTGTTATTGCTACACCCCCTCCCTGCTTCACCAGTTCGTTTCGCAAAGCGAGTTGACGTCAGGGTTGGAGCGAGGCACGGAGCTGTTACCCCAGTGGGCCTTGATTCCACGTGAGTGCCCTGACGTCACTCCACTAAGCGTGTTGAGACCTCATCATACTGCGGAGGTAAGGAGAGAAGTCACTTCAACTCGCAGTACGAATCTCGGGAGGCCCACTCGTCCGGTGCTTAGGAAAAATGGGAAAACACCCTTTTAACTATTAGGGCTATCTTCTGACGGAAAGGTCAATTTCGCTTCGAAATACCTGGGATCTTTTGCGTGCTGCAGTCTATTGAGCACTAGCGCGTTTACGGACGAGGAAGCTTTTCAAAACCAGAATGTAAGGTGGTGAGCTGTGGTACGGTTTGAACCGTAACCTCCACCAAATGAGAGGCAGTAACCCTCACTCCCCCCAATTTTACATGACTTTTAAAGCCGCAAATATTTAGTTTGTGAAGTTGATTAAAAAAAGCTCTATCCTGTGGTGCAACTCCCGTATAGGGCAGTGACACTACGTAGTATTATTGTATATAACTCTATGGTGGAGCCAGTAACTGGGTTAGCTACAAGATGCACTGGAGGCGGAAACGAAGGGCGTCTTACTGAAGACAATGCTGTTAAGAGTGGATTTCTTAGGGCTATAACGCGCGATTTTTGTCGTTTTGTTGGCAGTTGCTGATATTTTTAAGCAAGTGGAATCTTTATTTTCCGATTACAACCTCGTGGCATAAGGGATTGATAAAAACAACGGTTTTTTACGCCTACGAAATCCACTCTCAAAGCACTGGCTTGACTAGAAGTGCCGTTGTTTAACCCTCCATTTCAATCTAGTGCCCCTTTCAGGTATCTCTTGTAGCAATATGACGTCACTTGACGCCGCTCTGTTGGCAGGACAAAGCGTTTGGTGGTTACAAACTAACCGTATGAAACGAAAATTACAAATTTCTGTTGAGGAGTCATGAAAATAAACTTGCGTGACGTCTAGTACGATTCAAAATTCGTCCGGTTCACTTGTACGAGCTTCATTTTGAGTCAGATGATTTTTTTTTTCTGACAAACGAAAATAATTATTTAAAAAATGATAATTATTAGCCGAGTGAGCGAAACGAGCGAGGTGAATACTCGGTTGAATTTGGGTTTTATTTGGCTGTGTGCTAGTCTTGGGAAACGATAGCGTTCGCAGTTTTGTTCTGAACTGGCATAAACTTCATGAGAAGGGAGTGTTGGTGCATGAAATTCGTGAGTTCGAAGATGAAATTCCTAACTCAAACATTTTAATGGAGAGAACGTAGGCGGGGAGGGGGGGGGGAAGCGAAATTCAAATTAGAACACTGGGGAAAAAATTATAACTGGAGCACGGGGATGAAATCATTTCTGCCCTGTGAATATAGAAAATATTAAAGGGCAATTACATCCATTTTGGGATCACTTACACAAACACAAAAATTGCGCTAAGAATACGTTACTTACGTCCGATATAACAATTTAATTACTGCATCACCAAAACACGACACGGAGATCGCCATTGTTTTGCTGGAACGTTCAGAAATTAATGCCGACAGATGTCACTTTTCGATTTCGACTCGCAGCCGATTGAGATAGCTGTATCGACTTTGAGGAGCCCAAGCGTCTGACGGCCTTAGCTGGCCGGCAGTGTAGTGGCCAGCTAAGGCCGCCAGACGCTTGAGCTCCTCACAGTCAATACAGCTATCTCACTCGGCTGCGAGTCGAAATCGAAGAGATCCGTCTGTCGTAATTAATTGCTGCGCGTTCCAGCAAAACAATGGTGACCTCCGTGTCGTGTTTTGGTGATGCATTAATTAAATTGTTATATCGGACGTACGTAATGTATTCTTAACGCAATTATTCTTGTGTTTAGTTATTGTGTAAGTGATCCAAAAGTCAAACATGCATGTCAAAATGGATGTAATTGCCCTTTAAGGAAAATTGGAAATTAGCCATCAGCGAAAATTATACACTAGAATATAGAAGATAAACAAATGTTTTATCATCTCTCGCTCTGCCATCTCTCTCGATCTTCTCGTATTTCTGGGGCAGAGCGTGGCTCATTGGTTAGCACGACCGTCTCATGCCAAAAATCCCGGGTTCAATCGTGATTTTCGGCCACGGAGAAGGCCACGGAGACGCCACTCGTACTCGTGTCGTTGGTGGCATGATAAGGATCTTAGGTATTTCCCAGCAAAATTGTCCCTCTCCGTCCCGAGATTACCTTCAAACAAGAATCACTTGAGTGTGATAATTTTAAAATAACCTTTTAAGTACACAAAGAATACAGAATACCGTTTCGGAATTTATGTTATTCTGTCATCCGGTTCCAGCTTAAATTTAGAACATAGCAAAAAACTACCGTGTCACCCAGTATCAAAATTTAAATGACAAATCTAACATCATTAAAATCGTTCAGTGTGTTTATTTATTTTTGTGAACTTCTCTCGAAATAGAGGCGTCAAAAATTGGAGAAAGAGTTCGGAAGAAAGGAAGTTTCTCCGATTTCTGTTAGGCGTATTCGTGAATTCAAATTTAGGTCCTAAAGGCCGCAAATTAACGAAAAATGACCGTTTGCAACAATCACACAACAATACATGACATCAACGATAGTGACCACATTGTCTTCCTGCAAGCCTCGAACTTTTCGGAAACGTCCAGTAACAATTGTCTGGCGGCAACATAGCAACAAGGAGTAAGTCAATTAATAACTAATTGTTCTCAGTAACAATTAACAAACACACGCAGCTTTGCTCAATAATATGCTCATGCTTATTAGAGTTCGTTTGCGCATGAGAATTTCAGAAAATTGGACAGGAGGCGGAGGCGGAGCGGCTAACAATGTCAAAATGTTACAATGCTGCAGCATTCAACAATAGGGTAACAATACGCGAGGCGCACAATATCGGATTATAGCCTACTCTAACAAGATGCAAAGACGGTTGGGTGCCGGGAAACTAACATTGTCGTTGTTTGAGTTAGCTAGCTCGTTGTGGAGAACCAAAATTAAATGGTCTTGATTTTTCCTTAAATCTTCAAGTTTTAAACCGTAGGGTGCGAAGTCTTAAATTTTGAGGCCTACTCAAAATTGGGCGGCCGACATGACTGAATAACTTATTTACTTTTTCAATGTGGGCTTCGGGAAGCCAGTTGAATTGTTTCCGCGATTGTTGCCACGATGCTGAAACAATCCAGAATCAACTACTCATCGAGATGACGCATGCTAAATCCAGAAATACGCTAATGTGTTGCCATCAAATAATAATCATGGGACAAACCGTCGGCAGAACCTAAACATAAGTATCCATTTCTATAATGTTCCGTTTTTTCGAAAACAAAAATCGGTGGACAGTGGACACATATAAAATGGAAGCGAAAAAAGCCAACAAATTAAATGAGCAAAAAACGGTTTTCTTTAGAAAAAAAAACATTAGAGCTCGTATCCCCATACTCACAGCCCTGAAGGTACACGAATAAAAACGGATTAGAGTTCACTCGAACGCAAATAACTATAATTTGAACTCCAATTCGAAAAACGTAAACGCACAAACACAACAAAATAGACGCCATAAACAGCAAACCGCTACAAAATTGAAAGATAAAAATGCATACACAAAATGAACATAAATTATAGTTCAAATTATAGTTCGTTGTGTTCGAGTGAACTCTAATCCGTTTTTATTCATGTACCTTCAGGGCTGTGACTATGGGGATACGAGCTCTAATGTTTTTTTTTTGCTCATTTTATTATCTGTTTTAACTTGGAATGTTGCATCAAGTCACTGCAGAAAGCACACAGGTTCCTGTTCGTGGCTAGATTAAGGGGGGGGGGGGGCGCCACAAAGTTAATTTACCAGTGTAGGTGTTTAGTAAGTCCTGGTGAAGGGGAGGCGAAGCAGCGTTCAAGTCAGCGTTTATAAAGGTTTAAATATCGGAATTTCATGTTGACTTTTTGCTTTATCCAAGTCGTTGGGCGTGAGCCAGATTCTGTTTGTTAGTATACGAATTGCGAGAGGATGTCTTCTCGAGCGAAGCAAGACGACGCCAACGGAGCGAGCGGAGCGAGCGATGTGGCTAGTACAAAAATTAAAAAGAAGAATATGTGTGGGGGTTCTTTTTAATTTTTTATTTGTCTTTTAAGCAACCTTTGATGTTGAGTGACATAGCAGTTTTCGCTATGTTTTAAATCTAAGAATGGTATGAATTCAGAAACGTTGTTTTGTTTTATTTCTGCACTTAAAAGGCTGTTTTTAAATTGTCGAGATTCAGTTGAAAAGGACTGTAATTTGACTCTTTCCCTTTTTTCAATTATATGCCTATAGCAATAACTTTTTTCGAACTGTTGCGGTTAAAAAAATACAGTATCGTAATGGAGAAACTACTCTTTAATGACGAACCGTTAAAAAAGTTATGTTTCAACAAACAAAAGCAGCAGGAATGCAGAAAGGTCAGTTATGTTTGTTTGGCCTGCAGCATCTTCACTGCCGCATTTTTTTTAAGCACACGTTTTCGAAATAGCAGTGAAATGACTTCCGCGATTGTATTCAGCGGCTTTCTGGTCATAAATTTTTGTTTAATGAGAGTTTGTTTCATGGATATGGAAATATGGAACGCTGAGAAGGTATACGGGAACGAACGAGTTTTCATGTGGTACATATATCCCAAGCAAACGCGTCCAAATTTAGCTCAACTCAAACCCACGGTAAAAGTTTTTTGTTTTTTTCCGAAGCGGGAAGTAGCATAATTTTCGCTGCCACACTGCTAATCCAGTTCGTCGGTAACTGTGTGGGTTTTTTTTTTGTTTATTTATTTTTTTTATATCAAGCATATGTCGAGCGATTTAGCGAAACACGAGTATGGTATAAAGTTGACATCAATATTAGTCACAGCACATAACGTTAATCCTTTTAATGGCGACGCAGTTTGATGTTAATCGCACACTATACTTTTGTTTTGCTAAAGCGCTTCCAGGTAAAGAAACGCACAGCAACGCAGTTTCCGCAAGCTAACTGGGCACCAAATCTTAGGGTGCGTTTACGCAACGAGACATTCTCGCTTGCTGTTTGCTAGTCACCCGCTATTTATTTACGATTAGTTTCCCATTTCCACTAAATGAATGCGGTAATAGATAACAAATTAAATGTATTATAAATAACCACACGGATACAGAACAAAGTGCAACAGTAATTTTAAACATAGCTACAACATTGTTGTTATTTGACGCTATTTCCAAAATGTGTTATTCTCGCTCGAAGAACAGCTTCTAGCAGAGCTGCTCGCAGCGAGAATTCAAAATCCAATATGGTGCCCATTTCGGATTTGTCGAATCGATGTCAAACCATCGAATGCCGGCGTCAGAAGTCAGTACGTCGTCTTGTACTGGAGTAAAAATTGTTTTCTTGGTATCATAAATCGACGCTGTCTTGTTGCACGCATCGTACGTCATGTCGCGAGGCACGAGGAGAAGATCTGCGTCTGCGTTGTTGTCATGGTTACTACGTATAGAGCAGTGGCACGACGTAGTATTATTGTATATAACTCTATGCTGGAGCCTTAATGGGTTAGCTGCAAGGGGCACTGCAGAGAGAAACGGAAGGGCGTCATACTGAAGCCGATGCTGTGAAGAGTGATTTCTTATACCTAAAACGCGCGATTTTTGTTGTTGTAGAAAACAACGATATTTTAAGTCTAAGAAATCCGCTCTTCCGTTGTTTTTCACTCCGTTTTTATGTAGTGCACCTTGTAGTTATGCCCTCCAAAACCCATACTGGTGCCAAGATGGCGGCAAATCTCACTGCTCTATAGACAACTCGAAACCCGCATGTTCCGGTAAAGGCGAGAAGCAGCCATCAAATTTAGTATTAACCAAGTAAGAGCTATAAAGTGAGCGACAAAATTGTCGTTGCATGAACGCGCCCTCACGATTGAAAGCTGTAACCAAGCGTTGGCTTGACCATAGCTTCCTGTCGGTAAAAGGCGTAACGCTCGGTTTCACGTAGCATGCGAGACGCGTCGTCCAAGCCGTGTGCTGAAGTGAAAGCACGAAGAACGAACTACCCCGATCATAGCATTGATGAGTGTTAGCGGGGCGCACAAAAAAAGTGGTAATCCTTTCATTATTAGATTTACCGGCGTGGCAGCACTAAACGAACATAATTTACGGTAATGGTGACTATTCTTGAAGTCTTCGGGCGATTTACTGCTACCTCAAAGGATCGTTTAAATGAAAATAGAAAACGCCGTAGCGTATTACACAGTACAATACGCACGTACCTTGGTTATTCTTCTGTTTGAAATTCATTAAATTAAACCTCCGGAGACTTTGTTTTGTCGTCGAGTGGACAAAGAGGTACGTAGCAAGAAGCCATTGTTGTTAAACGTTAATAATTTGGTGTCAATACAATGTCTTAAGCTTAAAATCCGCGTATCGCGCGTCACGAGTACCTTTCACAGTTCAATCCGCATGCTTGAGCAGTTAATTTTCGGGGTGTTAGCAGCGCAACTGGTGGCAGAATCGGCGGCTAACTGGACGACGCTTCGAATTTCTAACGTTAAGCCGTTTACATACAGGAACCTATGGAATGATTTATGCTAATTTGCGACTGGAGGAATCATAGACCCCAAGCCTATGTGTGTCCCTGGCGGCAGCTGGGGGGTAACGTCTCTGCGAATGCTTTGCAATACGGAGGCAAAGCAATACGAGAGGTATTAGTAGCCGCAAATACCACCAGGGCCCTGTGTACGCTTGGTAGACGTACGATTCTATATCTAGTTGACTTTAAGTGCAGGGTTTGACGGTAATACTGATGAATGCATTTAGTCAGTGAAGCACATTATCACACCGACCTTTGTCCAACTTTTCAATCTTTCGTTTACTCTGAAACACACCGTTGTTATTCCTTTTTTTCAGAAAGGAAGTCGTATTGAACCAAATGATTATAGGCCCATTGCATTACTCTCGATTTTATCAAAACTTCTCGAAAAGGCCATGAAAAACAAACTTCCTGGTTTCTTGGAAAAAAAATAATCTTCTCCATAACAACCCATACGGTTTTCGGAAGAATTGTTGTACTGAAGATGCAGTCCATAATTTTTGTATGAAGACTTATGCTGCACTGGACTCAGTGTTGTTGTTGAAATTTTTCTAGACTTAATGAAAGCATTCGACACTGTTAACCATAACAGACTGTTACAGAAACTAGACCGTTATGGAATCAGGGACTTTGCGCTCGACTGGTTCAAGGATCACTTAACAAACAGATCACAATCTACAAAAATTGTCAATCATATACTTGATGACAGTATTTTGGTGACCTCAGGAGTACCTCAAGGATCAGTTCTAGGGCCACTCCTCTTTCTGATTTACATTAACGATATTTACAAATTAAAGACTCATTGTAGTATTATTTCTTTTGCTGATGACACTGCACTTCTTGCGGTTAACAAAAAATAAAGAACAAGCCTCCATAAATATTGAGCAAGACCTCGGTTTAATCGGAGACTGGTTCATCGAGTTGCAGGGACGTTTAATTGGGGGGGGGGGGCCGGGGGCGTCACCCCCCCAAAAAAAAGTTTGGCCAGTTGCCAACTCAGTCAGCAAAATTACATAATTTTTGGTCAGTCAGCAAATCAGTCGGAAAAATTACATAATTTGTTGGCTAGATAGAAAATTATGTCGGTAAATTTTTGGTTTACACCCCATCAACTTTTAACCTTCTTGACGTCTTTAAACGTCACTAAAAGTAATTACATTAACTTTTCACTGAAAGAGAGAGATGGGCCAACATTATTAATAATTTAAAAATGCATAATTGTTCCATGCAGCTAAGCCTGCCGTGCGATTGTTCTCCAATCCAAAAAGTGAATGATGTACGATACCTTGGCCTAACCTTGGACAACATATTAAACTGGAGGAGTCAGATTAGGACAGTTATTAGTAGGCTCAGGGCCCTGTTACGTAAATTATACTATCTCAGAAAGCATGTCTCACTCGACACGCTAAAAATGTTTTTATTTTGCCATGGGTCATTCATACTTACAGTATTCTGTTACATGCTAGGGTGGAACGTATATGAACGCTGTTGCTACAGTTATCAAGCTTCAAAAAAGATCGTCAGAGTAATGACATTCAAAAAACAATATGAACATTCGCTGTCTTTTTTTCAGCAGCTAGGTCATCTGCCAGTTCGTCATTTATATGCGTATCGAGTTATAATTCGTTTTCGGAGGAATAATACTCATGCTACAACTCGTTCACTAACGAACTACCACACCAGAAGTGAATCGAACAACTACGATATTCAGTCTTAAAGCCAATAAAGAAAGATTGCATAAATGCAAATATTTCCTTGGCAGCAAGCTCAATAGTGTACCAAACAACTTAAAAGAAATTGTTGAGATTTACCCATTCCAAAAATCCTTGTTTAAACGGCTACTGGGCCTAAGTACAGACTCTATAGAGAGATTACTCAAAAATTTAAGCTAAAATTTCTTTGGCAATTAGTATATCGTTCCTTGTCAATTCATTAACTTCCCATGCACGTTATTTTATAATTCGTTTTGTGTTTATATTTCAATAATTCTATTATTAATTACATGTTGTTTTGCAGCGGCTTTTTGTTTTTATACAATGTTTTATAATTTCTTGTATGGTACCCAACATGCCACACTTGGGCATCAGCTTTTTGTGGGGTGTGGGCACATACTGTCTTGTTATACTGCAATTGTTTATTGTAATAAACCCGCTTACTTACTTTCTTACTTTCTATAGTGCGCGCGGCGTATCTTGAATCCTGCACGTAATTTATGATCGGCTACGTCTTCCTGGAAGGGGCGGCTTTCATCGACGGCCGCCATTGTCTTTGTAACTATTTTGGATAACAACAAGGCACTCTGCTACCAAAAACATACAATCGAGTATTTGTGTTCATTCTCGGGCGAACTCAAGATGGGATGCGGACACTATATAATCTATGTAGGAACGTCTGCGTAAACATGCTAGGAAGGAAATTGCTAGTTCAGTCAATCGTCCCTAGAGGGCAACAGGAGTTCCACTCGTTATTTATTTTTATCACTCCGCGCCCGAAAGTAAAACTAACTCTTTTTAACACCTTAGCCTCTTCCATAGCCTCTTTTTCCCCTTTTCTGGGACTTTTTTGTGTGTTTTTCACGCCTTTAGGCCCTTTATCTGGCAGCGCCGCCAGCTTTTGTCGGCACAAAGAAAGGCATTTTTTCTTACCTACAATGCCCCCCTGAGCCCCCCCCCCCCCCC
>JAHWFP010109461.1:0-11258 GCA_023313725.1 Lithobius niger | reverse complement strand
CTCCCCCCCCCATGGGATTGTTGGAGGAGTTCATGAAAAATCCTATAGCATCAACCAGTAATTAAAGTCTTGAATTTTAAGAGAAGCGTGAATCACTTGGGCCAAAACCCAAAAGAACGGCCTACATCAAGTGTGTAATTTTGAGTTTTACTCTCAAATTATGATAAATAAACTTTATCGTAATTTAATAAACTTTATCGTAATGCAATACCTCTTATTGGCAGCCCACGAAATCATTCTGACTCAATTAAAACTAGCTTAAAATTATTCAATTGCTTGAGAACCCTGATCTTCAGAACAATCATGCTTTCTACTATATCGTACGAAACAAACCGCGTGTTGACAGGACGCTCTCATAGGAGATATCTGAAAGGTGCACCGCAACCAGGATTATGTTTGAGTAGCCATAACGCTTCTTAGTTTGCAGGCCAGGATTACATCAAGAGATATTATTAAACTACGACTGTAATTTTAAAATACTGATGATAATAAATAATGATTTAGTTTTTTTTCTG
The DNA here is from genome assembly GCA_023313725.1 of Lithobius niger. Classification (NCBI taxonomy): domain Eukaryota; kingdom Metazoa; phylum Arthropoda; class Chilopoda; order Lithobiomorpha; family Lithobiidae; genus Lithobius; species Lithobius niger. Next base: position 10,743 of record JAHWFP010109461.1, on the reverse strand, counting down.
TGAGCGACTCATCGTCAATTACTTTTTCCTGGGTGTATGTGTTTTCAAGAGTACCATGCCGACGACCACGTTTTAATTCCCCTGCGCCAGGGATGCTTCCATAATCTTGCCTGCGTTCGGAGTTCACCAAAAGGCGCAAATTTCGTTTAATAATCAAAAGATAAATGAAATTGCAATTCAAAAACACATCGCGCCGGACCCAACTGAGGTTTATATAGGTTATATAGGTTTTATGGAAAAAATATAGACTCAAAATTAAAATATAGGTTTTTATAGGTTGGTTGCGACCCCCTGTTTAGTTATCAAATAATCAATTAAAATCAAAATATTCTTTACAAATTTAACATTGGAAAAGTTAAAAGATGCATTCCTAATTGGAAACAATTTATGATTAGTTGCGATTTTCGATGTTATGTTTCATTGTTTCATGCCCTATCTTGGACGCGTTGCCGGGACCGCAGCTTTGCAAGTGTGAATCCCGGCAAACATAAAAAGCCTAGTTTTTAGGAAAATTTAGATTACTAAAAAAATTGACTAGGTTTAGTTAGATTTGGAGAAGTTACGTATAGTGTAATTAGGCAGATTCAGGGTTGCTACGTGAAATTTTAGAGAAAAAAAAGCAAGCGTCTAAAGAAAAAAAACATTCGGGGAGGGGATCTGTGTTTTCCCCTACTAAGCTGAATTTTTTTTTAATTAGGGCTTTATAAAATCATCAAATTTGTAGAAATTTTCCAGGGTGCGAGTTAACATGATAGAGGTGCAGGAAAGATTTCCTGATTAATTTGTGCGCTCTCTCCATCCAGCTAGAGGGTCTTGGGGAGCGCTGTGAGCTCCCCCAGCTGGGTCCGGTGCAGAGCCACCCAGGAAGCTAATGCATTTTAGCCTACTTTGAGACCGTTTCTGGCCTCTGGGGAGTACTCCCTGGACTTGAAAATTGAAATCAACAAATATTTTTTTTAAATGGTTGAACTCAGAAACCCCCAGGGTGGACCACAGCGTGGTTCCATGGAAACAATTCGAAAAATTGAAAACAAAAATCCTGAAGGAAAAAAAGCCTTAAGAAAGCTCGAAAAAAGCGTTTTTATCGGAAATAATAAAAAAAAAAAAAAAAAAAAAACACATTAAAAAATGCACGTGGCAACCCTGGGCAGATTATGTTCACTTTAACAAGATCAAAGCTTAGTTTTCAACCAATTAACCGGGACCCGAGTTTCAAACCTGGATCCTGTCGCAGGGACCAGAGACACAACCTATATGTCTAGCTGCAGCGAGGGCGGCAGGGCGAGCGAGGCACGTAATTTGGACAAAAATTCTTCGACGAAAAACTGTCTGTTCAGTTTTGCCAAATAATTTTTTTTCTTAATTTCGTGCCACATAGGCTGTCTCTGGTCCCTGTGACGGGATCCAGGTTTGAAAGACTCCGGTCCCGGTTAATTTGTTGAAAACTATGCCTGGATCTTGTTAAAGTGAACATAATCTGCCTAATTACACTATACTTAGTTCGCCTGGATCTTGTTAAAGTGAACATAATCTGCCTAATTACACTATACTTAGTTTCTCCTAATCTAACCAAACCTAATCAACTCTTAAGTAATCATAAGTTTTCCTAAAAAGTAAGCTTTTTGTGTTTGCCGGGATTCATACTCGTAGAGCGGCGGTCCCGGCAACGCGCCCAAGATATACTTGAAACAGTTACGGACCAATCGGGACTAGAGACCCTGGGAAACAAATCCAACATACGTTTATATTGGATAACTAATTACTCAAGATAACTAGTAAAGATAATTAAAAATGATTAGCGTATTCGTAATCAGCGTGAAAAATACCGTAAATTATGTCAAGTTCTGCAAGAAAAAGTATTTCTTGAAAAAATTACCCCGTAAACTGCATAAATGCCCCGGAGGGAACTTTGAAAACTAGGCTTTGTTAAAGTAAACCTAACCTGCCTAACCAAAGTTAAAATAATCTAACGTAACCCAATCAACTCTATCTAAATTCAAGTTTGCCAAAAAAAAAATCTACGCTTTTTTGTTTGCCGGGATCCACACTACAGAGCTGCAGTCCCGGCAACGCGTCCAAGATACGATTTAAACAGTTACAGCTCAACATGGAATATAGGCACTGCGTAAAAATAAGGCGTAAATAGCCACTGGTTTATAACACAATAGCAAAACTAATAATTGGCCTAGAAACAATCCGTACAAGTGGTGAAGTACCACACAACCAAAACCAAAGCACGGTGGCTAAAGAATAATCTAACGTACAGATTGTTTTTCTTGCTTCAATTACTTTTCATACAAAGGTTAAAATGATTGAACAGTTTGGCGAAAATAACGACTAAGCCTAGATAGAATAAAAATGCTATTCTTACCTTCGAAAATTTGCAGGCAGTCGAGTAGTCCCCACTCCGTTAGTTTCTCCTTCACGAAGTTCATTCTACACTCCAGCTGTTGTAGCACGCAACCCTTTCTTCTCCTCGGTGTCACTGTCTTCAAAAATGAGTTGCTCTGCTGACTGGTCCGAACTCCAATGTATTTTCTACTACTGGGTAGTGGCGATGTCCGGTCTTCGTCTGCACTGTCAGTTAGGGGAGCGCATCTTTATATGCAGTCAGCGGATTAACGAATAAAGAAAGGGCCAGACCTCACCCAAACTAGTTTAGCCAATGGCAAATTCCAAACTCTGGCTTATCTTATCCATTTCCGTGGCGTTATTGTTTGTTGAATCCATGAAGGAAAATAAAAGAAACTCGAATAAAATGCAGTAAAGCTTTTCTTTAAAAGTTTCTGTAATGAAGGATAGATAGCTAGACCTTTCCCCCTCTTGATTTAAAATAGCCTGTGGCGTATGCAGGACTTTTGTGTGGTTAGGGCACAGTGCCGTATTTGACATGTTTGGTAGCGTGATAGACCATTTTGTCCGTAATTTCGACAATTTTTTTCTAAAGTTTATTTCTCTGTTTCTGTGAAGTTTCGTCCCGCCAAAGTAGGCGCCGTTAGGGCACCTGGGTAAGGGGAGGTGGGACGTGCAACCTTGTGTTCTTCCTCAGGGGCGTAACGAAGGCAACAAATGAAGGGGGGCGGGGGAGGGGGGGGGCGTATCTGTCGACTTTACCCTAGGCAGCTTGCGGTCTGGGGGACCGCTGTTAATCTCCCCCAGTGGAAGCAGCTTTCGATTTGTCGTAATTTCATTAGCCATTTTTGGTCATTTTATGTAAGCTTCCAGCGCAATTGTAAACTTCAATTCATTTGATTCAGCGGCACAAAGTTGTTTACGAATGAAAACAGATTTTACTTCTGAGAGATAGCATTACACGAGTAACATAAGCAGTACTGTGTTAGTATCAACCCAACCGTCCGTTGCGACGATTCCCCCTCCCCCCCCCTCCGCCTTAAACTTCACTGTGAATAAAGTTGTTAAATGGAGGCTCATCAAAGTGAACAAATGTTAATAAATAAAATAAAAAAAAATTCAGGACAAAATCTGAAAACTCACCCATGTCTCGATACATGTTAGATAATTATAGCAACATTTAGACTGGTGTAGGCTTACATCATTCATCCTTGGATAGGAGTGTACATAAATTACACAAATCATTGGCAATGTTCCTTACGATTTGGGGCAGATTAAAAAGTAAGTAGCCTGCCTTGTGTTACAAGATTTTATCAACGAAACCAATCGTGTGGATGGGAGGCTTTTATTTTGAATTTTCTTTCTAAATTTTATAAAACGCACGTCAAAAAGCCTTGCTTATCTCGATACAAACTTGTATTATTTATTTCTTATTTTCGTTTCTCTTCTTGTATTTCTTGCATTTTTTCACTTGTGGAAAACAGTGGCCACGTTTCTTTTTTAACATAATCGATCCGAGTGATCAGAGCGAACCGAGAAGCTCTCCAGTTTTTGCTATCCCAGTCAACTTCAGGTAATGGCCGATGATTTAACCTCGATGCTAAAACACTTTTCAGATCGCTCTGGACAACGTAGTGGTGCAAATAATGATGTCGAACGTGAGACAACTTATCAATAAAAAGATGGTCAGCACGAATTCCCGTATTTATAATAAGGCGTAAGCATAAAATTTAATAACACTCAGTACATGTATTGTACGTTCTACGATGTGACTTCTGGCTGGTTTCAGCCTTTTCATTATGTCTAGACTGTAGCCATGCAGCGCGCACGCGCCAGACGACGATCCCCTGTTGTTATTGGTGAAAGATAATGCTGCCTAAAGAAATTTACTGTACCTTTTTCCTCATGCACAACTTTTGTTTTGAAAGCAATCAGGAATTATATCGTAACGTAGTTTTTAGGAAAAAAGTTTTCAGCAACACATTTTTGCCGACAAGGTTCAAAGTTGCCGACTTTTCTGTTACATAACAAACATTGGAGAGGATGCCCTCTCCAAAACCACACTTGCCGACGCCCCAGTTCTTCCTCCACCCACCTTCACCACGCGTACGCTAGATGCTGCAGAATAAATCCGCAATATTTCGTAGATTTGTTTTCGTGTTATTTTTGTTGTAGGTTATGGCATGTCAGGTCAATTGCATTGGCTCGAATTTCACCAGGCAGGCAAAGGAGGAGTCATCAGAAACACTTATTTTTTCTACGGTTTTTTTCGTTCGGCTGTTTTTTTCCTGGCTTAATTGCCAGGAAATAAGGTTCGATGTACAAAGGTCCACGGAAAAAAATCCGTACAAAAAAATGTTGCATAAAAAAATGTGGAAAAAAAGGTCCGTGGACAAAAAATTTCAGAAAAGAACGGTTTCACGAAAAACAGGTCCGGAAAAAAAAACTGAGGATAAAAGATCCGAAGGAAAAAAACGGCATGTGATTAGCTACGCCATCACGTCCCTGTCTTGCTCGCGCCATCGGGCTCGCTGCGGCTATCAACGTTAGAAACCGCAACTAATAACAAATTCCATCAAGATAGACCTGCTCGTGAATTTTTTCTCCCCGGATCTTTTCCTCGAATCCTTTTTTTCTTAGATTTTTCTACCCCCCCCCCCCCCCTTGGTAAAAAAAAAGCTGATGGAAATAAAAGCCCCGGGGAAAAAACATCGGAAAAAAAGCTGTGGAAAACAGAGCCAATGGGGAAAAAGTTGACGGAATAAAAACCTAGGAAAAAAAGTCCCGGAAAAAAAAACCGACAGGGAAAAAACGCGAAAAAAAAATCTGGTGGCGATTTTACAAAAAATCTTAATGATTAAAAACTTACGGTCGGTTTGTTTGTTTATCGGTTTATATGTACTAGGAAGGCTAGAAATGTGAGAAAGGTCTCGAAAGACAGGAAATTACTCCGGATATTTTTTAGGCGTATTTTCGTAGTTTTAGGTAAACGTTTTTTCCTGGAAAGAGCGAAAAAAAAACCCTTTGGACCATTGTTGAAACGAATTTTTCGAAGTTGATTGTTAGTTTTGGAGTTTCTGGTTTAGTAGTGGGCGGATGGCTTGAAGGCCAATTAGGCTCAACAAAATATCAAATCAAATCACATATTCCTGCTGGGAGGATGGTCCACAATTGTTGCGCCACGTTGGCGGTGGGTGGTCCAGTAGTGTTGTCAGTGGGATTATGGCTGGCAATCCGAATTACTGTCATCCAAGAATGAGGCACGTGGGTGTCCTCTCATCAGCTCGAAACCCCATCGATCGAAATGATCGAACGTTCCATGGGATAGAAATACCGTCAGATAGAAAATGTGATTTTCCCAAGAGATAGAATTTTTTTCCCATCAGATACAAATTTTTTTTCCATCGAATAGAATTTTTCTCCTAACAAATAAAATTTTGTTTTTGTACCCACGGTGGAAAAAAAAGGCACGGCTAACCAGTATGGCATAACCAGTCTATAGGGCTCACCACAAAATACGAATAGTAGTTTTTATTTTTTTTTGCTGTATGTTTTTTTTCTTCCTGGCGTTACTCGTATTGATAACTAATATGCTGCTTAAATTTCTTGCGGTTTGCATTATTAGCATTTAAGAAATTTCATTTGTTTTAGTATTGTTGTACCGTTTGTATAATTTAGTTACTAAGTGTGACAATAATATTATTGTTAGTATTTTTTATGGTGGCACAGAATTGTTTTAGTGCTAAATATAAATAGGGCCTTTGGGCTTCGGGCAGATGACCAGGAGTGGTTAACGCTCGTTAAACCCTTTAACCCTTTTTTTATAAACAGGACGGCCTTTGGTTTCAAATCTAAAGCACGTTCAAGTATTACGTCATCGGGAGGGGGGGGAGGGCGGGTTCACCAGCTGCTGGCGATTGACGACGAGGGAGGAGGGGGTTGGCCAGTTGATGACGTAACCACCGATATCCCAGTAAAAGGGTGGAAAAACGCTAAAAAAGGTCTTCAGAAAAACGTAGGGAAATAAAAAGAAAACACCCCCTTGTATGGGTGTGTCAGGTTAGAAATGATGTAATACTGGAGGGGGATTGAGCAATTGATGACGAGGGGGAGAGGGGAGTTAAATATGGCCAGTTCTTGATGACACAATACTTGAACGGCCCCTCAGGCAGTCTGACGTTTACGTTCAAAAGGCAACGTAAATAAGTTTGCATCTGTATTTAGTGCTAAATAAACGTACAGTTTGGAAAAAGTAGACTCTGCTACACTAATAACACAAAATTAGTGCTTGAAAATGATCTTCATCCTATTGTTTGCTATTCTTTTGTAGAAGACGGATTGACTTTGGTTATATAGTTTAGTTTAGTTTAGTTTATTACCGGGGGAACAGCAAAGCCAGAGACTGCTGTAGCTGAAGAGAAAAAGGAAACAGGGTAGAAAAGGGGGGGACAGGAGTATCACAGGTAGTGCATATGTTTGTCGAGGGCTGCCTTAAATTTGTCTGTGGTTGTTGCCAAACACACCTCACCAGGGAGAGCGTTCCATTCATTGATAACATGCACAGAAAAGAAGTTCTTTCTCACTTCGAGTCTTGCATGGGGCTTCAGGATCTTCAGGGAGTTCCCCCGAAGATTTGTAGTAGTAGAGGGCCTAAAGAATTCTAAAGAATTGACGTTGTATTGTCCTCTCATAATTTTGATGTACTCAATAAGTCGTCCCCTCTCTCTCCTCTGTTCCAGAGTAGGAAGCTTGGCTACCTTAAGCTACCTTCATATGTGAGCCTGTCTTTCATATAATTTTAATTTAAGTGAAAAATCTCATTATAAATTTTAAAAAATAATTTCCGTTATATCGAAAAAATATCCCATGAAATAGAAAAAAATAATCCATTATATCGAAAAAAAAATCCCGTAATAGATAAATTTCCCGTCAGGTCGAAAATTTTCGATTTCACAGGTCGTGCCATATTTTCTATCTGTTGGGTTTTCGATCAGCCTGGCCTGAACCGGCACGTGTAGGTACACTGATGGGATGACTGTTGGAGTTGTATTTTGGATATTTTAAATTTAAACTGCCAATTTACCCGTAAATTTAAATGAAATTATGTAAAGTACGAAAAGATTAAATGATAATTAGGCCTGTTATTATATTGATAACAAACTATATTGATAACAGAAAGGGTGTCAGAAATATTTCTACGTTTGCATTTGTAAAACATCGAAATTCGATCAGTATGCTATTAGGTGGTGCTCTACTCAGCTGTCTTAACGTAATCGTGGTTAACATGCATATCACGGTATGATTTCGAGCTGTGTGAAGGCTGACTTGCATTAAAACCTGAAGAAACGGTGGGTTAACTTTGTCAACAAACCTTTGTGTTAATCTTTGTTCAATGACGCAATATTATCTTTCGACATTTTACAACTATTTCGCCATTGGGGATGGAGCAACATAAATTAATGCACAAAAACGCTAAAGCAGATAAAGCAGGACGCAAATTAAACATTCCTAAAATAAGTGAAACAAGAAAACCTTTGTATGGGTGGTTTGAATTTATATGGTTCATTACAGTTATAAACGTTAATTGCCGTAAGTTCGTTATTTCAGAAGCTAATCTACTAAAAGCTGGACAGGAAATATTATACTAGGTAATCATGACTGAACGGTGGCGGAGCTCAGCTCTGTCGGAGGCGATCTGGGCAAAGTCCCTGCCAATCAGTACCAGCCACGGTAGTGTGACAGACTACCAGCCTCCTTCAGCTGCTGTGGGATTCATAAGCTGGCATAATCGCGACGTAATTATTTCGGCTCCCTGCGATGGAGTATTCCTGGTTGAATCCATGGGCTTTCCGACCTCTTACAAGTCTTCTATTGTTTTTCTAAAGCAACAGCAAGCTTCAGAGTTGAGTCGGTTCATCTACACTATCTGATAGTTTATATATCATATATATATGATATATATGACATAAGGATCCGAGAAACTAAGTTTAAATACGAAAAATAAAAGGTCGCCGAGTATGTGTAAACATATTAATATAAATTTGTAATGACATTAATTATTTCAATTTCTTTGTTTTTATTTTCTATTTGTCTAAGAAAAAGGATCTTGTATTCATTTTAACGGAATTCAACATAACAATAAACTGAACCTTTTTTTTTAGTACTTTACAGGACGAGATACCAAATGGAATGGGTTAGTGATAAATGCAATCAGATGCAAACCCATTTCCGATGCCTCTTGGACTTAATGTTTTTTTCATCCCTTCATTTAAAGGAAACAGTCATAAGAAGCATTTAAATCCAAAGGGCAACGGAAATAAGCTTGCGTCTATATATGTATATATTTTTTTTAAATTCCGATTTGTGTTGCACGTTTACTCCATTTCTCTTGGTAGGAAGTTTGCAAGAAATCAGGAAAAAAAAGGTCTCGGGACAAAATGTTCCGAAGAAAAAAGCTCAGGGACGAAAGTCTAGTGAGAAAAGTGGGTTGGTTGGGGGTTGGGGGTTGTTTGGGGGTTTCGAAATGCCCTCCTCCCCGCTTCCCTGCATCCTCCTATTCTGATAATTTGCCAGATAATTCCGTTCTGAGAAACGAAAGCAACGGGAGGGAAAATCTTTGACTGGCATCACAAAGAAAAATTGTCAATGATATCTCACTAGCTGAAAGTCGTATACCAAGCTGTTGGTTATGCCTTCCTTGCGTTTTGTGGTGACTGCCGGGACTGGGCGGCCAGGACATTTCTTCCCAAAGAATTTTGTTCCGAGTTTATTGTCTCCATTGTCCACAACGAAAGAAAAAAACAGGTTGTGCCCGACCTAATTCCAGTTATCCGACAACGAGAGGAAAAAGCAAGGAAAATGACTACAGTGCACGTCGAATAAAAGTCAAAGAAGGGAATCTAGGAAAAAAGGTCCGAGGAAAAAAGGTCCGGGGAGAAAAGGTCCGGGGAATAAAGGTCTGGGGAAAAAAGGTCTGCGTAAACAGGTCCGTAGAGAAAAGGTCCGGAAAAAAGGTCCGGGGAAAAAAGGTTCGGGGATAAAAGGTCCGCGGAAAAAAGGTCCGAGAAAAAAAGGTCCGCGGAAAAAACGTCCACGGAAAAAACGTCCGCGGAAAAAAGTCCGTGGAAAAAAGGTCCGAGGAATGTTAAATAGCACGACGTATAGGCACTGATAAATGCTGTCTTTAAATATATAGGCCTATATATGTAGCCTATATGTGTGAACATAAAAAAATACCCTGACTATACAATTTAATAATGCCCTTATTAATTAACGTAGACCAATGCGATTTAAACTGTCTTGTCTCGTTGGGGGGAGGGAGGGGGGAAATGAAGGAACACGTAGCATAGTTGAGAAGCAATGTTTGTGCGGCCGATTATTTGCCGCATTACCCTCGCCCTCTCCATTGTGAAAATGTGGTCAGCACTCGTTTCTGTTAAAGTTTCTGTTAAATAGTTTAATTTCATATCACTCCTTTGAGAGGCCGGGTTGCGTCCAAAATTTTGCTTCCCGGTTGGAGTTAATGTCTCCTGACTAGGCTTTTTTTCGTATTAGAGCAACCCATGTACAAGGTATAGGCAGAGAATTGAGACGTAACGCGCAACAATAATCTCATTAAAAAAAAAACTTTTACGACATTAGCCTTTGTAGGGCTAGTTTATTTCGGACTGATAAATATATTTCATTAACCTTGCATTTGATGAACAATTTAGAAGTTATAAGCCAAAATTTTTCAGTGCCCAAGTCGTACTATTTAACGTTTCCTCGGACCTTTTTTCCTCGGACCTTTTTTCCACGGATCTTTTTTCCACGGACCTTTTTTCCTCCGAGGTTTTTCCCCCCCGGACCTTTTTTCCGCGGACCATTTTTCCGCGGACCTTTTTTCCCCGGACCTTTTTTTCGAGGACCTTTTTTCCCGGACCTTTTTTCTCGGACCTTTTTTCCGCGTACCTTTTTTCTTCGGACCTTTTTACGCGGACCTTTTTTCCTCGGACCTTTTTTCCCCGGACCTTTTTTCCGCCCACCAAAGAATGGTGCGACAAACCATGCCGAAAATGAATCCCCAGCTGACTAAACGGTGATCGGAAAAAACGGCTGATCTAGGGAAGGGGGGGGGGGGGATCGTGGAAAAACTGTTGTTAGCACAATTATTCCCTAAAAATAAAATCTGTAGGAAAAAATAGACCTGCGAACAAATATGAAAAGTTCCCCTTGGAAAAATTACATGAACTGAAATAGCTCTAAACTGCATTTCGTCTAACGTTTAATCGAATCTAGGTAAAAATACCCCCGGAAAAAACACCTTGAAAAAATACCCCGGAAAAAATACCCCCGGAAAAAACACCCCGGAAAAAATACCCTCGGAAAAAATACCCCCGGAAAAAATACCCC
>JAHWFP010109453.1:15257-31700 GCA_023313725.1 Lithobius niger | reverse complement strand
AAATCGAAATATGGAAAAAAGGAAGTATTGATTGATAGCCATATCAATAGCCTATTAAAAACCGCTCCAGTTCAATTTTCCAAAAATGGCCAAGATTTGAGGAGATTGGTGGAAGAAGTGAAGTTGCACATTCGCTCACTAGAGGCGCTGGGCTCACCAGTTGACAATATGGGACATTTTTTGTGCCCTATAATTTTAAGGGCTTTGCCTCCTCGCATCCTTTCTGAATGGAACCGAAAGTCTTATAGCAAAGGTAATACGGACGTAAATATCCTATTAGATTTTGTAAATACTGAACTGGAGAATATTGAGCATGTTTTTAGAATTGCGTCAGAAAAATCGAGCCTTCAAGAATTTAAACACAATCAAGCAAAAAAGGCAGACTTTTCAAAGAGCGAAAATTCAAAATGTGGTTCAGCTTCAGCATTGGTAACGACACAAAAACGGTATAACACGGGCGCAAAGGGCGCAACAATTAAGCCGACATTCTGCGTATTTTGCAATAATGACAGTCATTTTTCCTCATTTTGCGATAAAGTAATCAGCAATAAGGATAGGACACGTGCACTGAATCGTTACAATCGATGTACAAACTGTTTATCAAGAACTCACGTCGCAGATGTATGTACCTTTCCGATAATCTGTCGCACTTGCAATAAGCCGCATCATACCTTTTTGTGCCCAGACCGTTTCACGAGGCAAGACACTGTTCCTAAGGAAGTGACAAAATCTCTGGTCACCGCTTCAAGTTGTCATGCAGGCGTATCAAGCAACAATAATTTGTCAGTACTGCAATCATTGCGTGTCTTTATCAAGAGTAACAATGAGTTACATCAAGTCGTCATGTTGGTGGATGGAGGGAGTGAAAGATCCTTCGTTACGAAACAAATAGTTCAAAGACTTAGTCTTCCAACTTCAGCAGTGGAGAAAATCTCTGTAAATTCCTTCGGCGGAAATTCTAACAATCAGGTGACATGCCGAGTACCTTTGACACTCGTTGGATCCAACAAGGTTCATCTTCAAATAGAAGCTTATCAAGTAGATAATATTTGCAGTGGTGTTTTGTTGTATGATGCCAGTCGAATTGAAAACTTTTTACAAAGTCGGCGCACACAAACTTGGTCTCATTTAATGGGAACTGGAGAATTGGCTTCTATTGACGTGTTAATAGGTGCTGATTTTATATGGAGAATAATGACAGGTCATATGAAACGTTTAACGTCCTATTTAATGGCAACTGAAAGCATTTTTGGTTGGTTGCTTCAAGGAAGTACTCGCACTTTCAATCACTCGACAACAATGGTGTCTATGCTAGCAATTTCAGAAACCTCAACAATCAAGGCTCTTGATTCCAAGATAGCGTCGATTTGGGAATTGGACCGCAGTGGTACTATGTCTAAGGAAAATAGATCACAACTATCATTGGAAGATGTGGAAGTCTTCTCAACGTTTCAGGAAACTACTACATTCCATGGAAATCGCTATCAAGTGGAAATTCCTTGGAATCAAAATAAACCAGAATTATGCGATAATTTCGCATTAACCAAGGAGCGTTTAAAGCGTTTGGTTACCTCCTTACAAAAGGACTCAAAAGTTTGAACGCTACAAAAGTGGAATTTATGAATATCTAAAAAATGGACATTCAGAAGAAGTATCTTGGAAAGTGGATGAAGGTAATCCTACCTACTACATGCCACATCATCCGATCATAAAGGAAGACAGGAAAACCACTAAACTCAGAATAGTGTTTGATGCTTCTTCTCATGGTGTTCAGGGACTTTCATTAAATCAATGCCAGTTTGCCGGCCCAAATCTTAACCCGGGGATCATGGACTTGCTATTGAGATTCCGTTGGCACAAAGTGGCTATCGCCAGTGACATCGAAAAGGCCTTTTTACAAATAGAATTAAAACCCAAAGAACGGGATGCAACTCGCTTTTTATGGACTGATGAAATTTGGTCCAAGGACAAAGAGCCTGTTTAAAAAACGAGTCGCATGACTCGTGTGTTATTTGGAATGAAATCAAGCCCATTCCTGTTGGCAGCCGCCATACGTTTTCATGTCCAGTCTCATCCGGACTCCAATGAGGAAATTAGAAGACTGATTGATCAGAATACATATGTCGACGTTTTTCTAGCCGGAAGTAGCACTTCTGAGCGTTCATTAGCAATCTCGAGAGAAGCTAACTCCTTGATGGAAAAGGGAGGAATGTTGCTGAAAAAATGGGCCACTAATGATGAAAAATTGCGTCAACAATGGCAGGAGGATGGTGTATCTTTAGAGGACCCAATAGAACTACTCAAAGTTCTTGGACTTAGGTGGGACCCAATTACAGATGTATTGTTTCTGAAAACTTCTTCTGTACTCAAAGCAACTGAACACAGCGGAGCATCGAAGCGTGCCATATTAGAAATTCTCGCACGAGTGTTTGATCCTTTGGGTTTCGTTTCCCCCAAGACAGTCACTATCAAGATTCTCCTGCAAGACTTATGGCGGTTGAAAATCAAGTGGGATGAAGAGATAACTCCTCCCTTGCTGACTTCTTGGGTACAGTGGAAAGAAGACTTGAAAAATTTAGAACAAGTACGAATTCCAAGGTGGTATGGTACACTTGACAATTCTGAAGATTTACAACTTCATTTATTTTGTGATGCTTCACCCAAAGCATATGGAGCTGTGGCCTATTTGCGTGTGCATCAAGAAGATGGTAACTTTTCCGTGAAAATAATCACGTCCAAGTCAAGAGTAGCGCCCCTAGAGTTAATGAGCATCCCTCGTCTGGAGTTATTAGCTTGCTTGGTTGGAGTTCGTCTGTCATTCCACATTAAGAAAGCTTGGAACAAACCGGATGTCTCAACCTGGATATGGTCCGACTCTAGGGTAGCTTTAGAATGGATTAAAGGAACACCCTCTCGATGGAAGCTGTTTGTTGCCAGAAGAGTCCAAGAAATTCAGGAACTGTCAAGTCTGAAAAGTTGGCATTATTATTCCAGCAAAGCTAATCCTGCAGATTTAATTTCAAGAGGACAATCTTTGGAGAAATTAAACAAGAATGTTGTATGGTGGTACGGGCCTGAATGGTTATCCTTGAAGATGGAAGAATGGCCACAATTTCCAGATAACAGAAATGAAGATGAGGTCAACAATTTACTTCACACCGAAGAAGCACCAATTGTCGTCAATGTTTCAATAGCATGCCATTCCATAATGGATTATGGACGGTTTGGAACGTGGGCCAAACTTATTCGTGTTACTTGTTGGGTCTTCCGTTTCGTGAACAATGTAAGAAAGTCAAGCGCTTTGTTTCAAGAATTCTTATCATCAAAGGAAATTCAAGCTGCAGAAACATATTGGTTTCTAGTTATTCAGAAAGAATCCTTCATTGAAGAGCATCGTAATCTTTACGAGGGAAGGAACATTGACTCAAAGTCCAAAGTTTTGCAGTTCAATCCCTACTTAGATTCGGACAATTTAATACGAATTGGTGGACGTTTGCGTTTTGCACAATTAAATGAAGCCGAGGCTCACCCGATTCTCTTACCTTCTCACAAACTGGTGGATCTTTTCATTCGTGACAGACACGTTCGTACATTGCATGGTGGGGTGCAAGAAACTTTAATTAAAGTTCGAAATACGGCATGGATACTTCGTGGCCGTCAGTCTGTACGGAGAGCCATTCATGGATGTCTGTCTTGTAGAAAAAGGAATGCTAAACCTCCGTCTGTGATAGAAGCTCCTCTGCCTGCAGCGAGGGTTCAACAATCCTTACCGTTTCAGGTATCTGGGTAGGACTTTGCAGGTACTGTGTGGATTAAAGGTTTTCAAGAAAACGTTAAAGGTTACATATGTTTGTTCACTTGTGCGGTCACAAGAGCGATTCATTTAGAACTTGTATCGTCACAAGGGATTAAGCTATTCTTGTTAGCCTTCAGAAGATTCATTGCAAGACGAGGAATCTGCAAGATTATCTATAGCGACAATGCGAAAACATTTCAACAAGCAGATCGGATTCTTAGGGAAGCATGGGAAATATTATCAAAGTCTGATGTTCAGAATCAAGCTGCACGTGAAGGAATCGAATGGAGGTTCATAGCTCCTCAAGCTGCGTGGTGGGGAGGATTCTATGAGCGGATGGTGGGATCGGTGAAAAGACACTTGAGGAGGACATTAGGAAACGCTTTACTTGATTCCGAAGAGTTCAGGACACTTTTGACGGAGGTGGAAGCAGTAATAAACAACAGACCTTTGGTGAACATGTCAGAAGATTCTCAAGATTCAGAATACATTACTCCGTCTCATTTCTTGATAGGAAGAATTGGAAGTAATTTATCTGATCTTCTCCCAAGCATCTTAGCTGTACCTACTAAAGATTCTCTTCTACGAAGATGGAAATTTAGAAGACGTCTGATGGGCAGTTTCTGGCGAAAATGGAGTCAAGAATATCTTCTCCAATTAAGATCCGCTCATTCTCTGAACGTTCCTGGAAATGAAGTTCCATTAAAAATTGATGACGTTGTGTTAGTAAAGGGTGAACGTCTTCCTCGAGGGCAGTGGAAAATGGCTCGAATTTCTGAGGTCACCGAAGGAAGAGATGGCAAGGTGCGGTCAGTTATGCTTCAAACTAGCAATGGTAACTTCATAAGAAGAGCTGTTCAGCGAGTCTGCCCTTTGGAGATAGTTTAGGGTGCAGGATACACACACTGGTTTGTTAGTTGCTACTTAAGTCTTAGAAAGTAGTCTTCTAAACTAATCAAACACTTAAACACACTTCACCTCAATGAAGAACATTCTTGTAGGTACAAGTTACAAGCTTTGAGTTAGCTTTTCATAGACACTTATTTTCAAGGAAGCACATTTATTAGTTGTCTTCGCTCATTACCTTTTAAACCCCTTCAAAATTCTTCAGATCTGTCAAGCACCGTCCTATGCAGTTGACGTTCGGGCTCGGCAGGCAACGTTTCGTCCTCTCCGGTGGAGTCCGGTGGCTGAAAGGCGTGGAGCACCCGCGGACGCCTTAAGCTGGTGAAGGGCTATGCTTCACAGTGCCTTTCTACCAGTCTAAATTGAAGGGGTTTCTGACATTGATTCTACATGTCATTTCAAAGCCTGGTGAAGTCTTGGCCGGGCTGCAATTCCAAGCACTCCCAAACATCAGATTATTTTCCTTACCATCATTCAAGAAGTTGGATTCTAGAATCAAGGTGAAGATTCTTTAAGATGTTCGAAGTTCCCTTCGTCTTGACCTGAAGATTCTCTGTGCATTAGCAAGATTCACAAGAATCGGTGAAGATCTTTGGTTGGGGCGGAATATGTTGCGAATCTTGCAGTTACCCTTTTGTTTAGTATGCCGGATTTGCTAATTAAGATGTACTTGACGCCATTGTAGAGGAGAGGAGTTCAATTTGTTGCATGTAAATTGCATGATAGCGTGCATCTGGATATTTTCTAGTGTTTTTCTTATTGTTGGTATTATTCATGTAATCTTGGCCTCGTGCTCTCATGTAAAAGATCATACGACTGTAAACCAATCGCCTTCACTTTAGGCTCGAGGCACGTGCTCTGTCACGCATGCGCCCTTGGTTTTGGGGCTTTTTTCTTGTGCTTCGTTCATAATAAATTAGTCAGTCTGGACTCAGCAGCTGAATTGACAACAGCTCCTTCTCTGCCTCCTTAATCATGTTCGAATACTTTGGAACCTTCTAAGCCTTTTCTTTAGGCTTAAGGCCCTTTAGGCCTTTTCTCTTCCTGAATTTAGAACACGACTTCTTAAGCCTTTTAGTCATGTTCTGAGTTAAATTCAGTTCATCCTATGGTAACTATGATAAGTTAAGCAACACTTCTAGTCTTTAAGTCTTTCTTAAGTTAGTTTAAACCTAAACTAACCCATTTCAGGTAATTTAGGAACCCAGAGGGATTGCTTTGGCCTAAAAAACCCCGTGGTGGATATCTGTTACAAGGTATTCATTGGAAGGCATCCCTCAGGGAATGGCGGTCTCGAGGAGTGGTAAAGAGGTTCCGTCAGGGACTAATGCGCGATAGATTGGTATAAGAAAATTCATTCGCATCGACCCTTATTTACCAACTTCGTTAGGGCCACCCACTTTGGTTTGAGGCTTTCCCCTTAGCTATTTCCGCAAAACATGCCAGCATATTCGTAGCATATTCGTAATCCTCTACCATAAATCTACGAAATATAATAAAACATTCTAAAGCATCAAAAGACAAAATGCCAAACTTCACAAGAAAATTGTGTTCCTAAAGTTCCATAACAACATTCTAAGAACAAAGAAAACCTGCTACAACCGTTCATACACACGTTCTGTCCGAATAGACTAGAACTAAGATAACCACTGGGTAGTAAGGGTCAAATGCTTACCAGCCTCTTACTGACAAAATTTTACACCTAGACCCTGACTGTCAAAGCTTGTCAGTGTTCCTTCTAGGTTTTGACTTTTAGCTCCTTACTCTAAACATTTAACGTTCCGTTTTTGTTTATTAATGTTCATAGGGGTAGACCATTTGAAACCTGAAACAAACGATAGGAAACTTACTAACAGTGTTCTTGCTGTTAATGACCAGAGTGTTGAGCTCTGCATTCAAGTAGTTGAGGCTGCCTGTAATGCGAAGACTTATTCCGACTTCCTTAACCTTGGTTGTCATGGCCTGAAACTGCTCAGTATTCCACCCGATGACATCTTTATTCCCGGGAACCCTGTTTATGGCTGGTACCAGGAGGTGCATGCCGTACTCCAAGAGGTTGTGTAAGACGATGAGGATAGTCCACCAATCTCGTGCACTTAAACTACACTTCGAATGTGCGGCCACTCTTTTCTTTCCACTCACGTGGCATAAACCCTAATCTTCCTTTCTCCTTTTCTCCTCTAATTTTGGATAAAGGCTTTCGTGCAGTAATGGCACACAAACTCGTGCTTGAAGCCGGTACGCTTGGCTGGAGAAAGGTTAAGGGGTTTTGTGTTAGTGAATAGAACATTGTAATTTTCAGCCTCTTCCACCATACATTTGAAAAAGAATTTTACTGTATCTTCTCCCAGGCTTACATGCTTACATGCTTAATGATCCCCCCATCTACCCCCACTACGACGTAACCAAACTACAGGGTGCATGTATTTAAAGCATGGTGATTGAACTCGTGGAAGAATTGGATTTGCAGTATGAATGGGGTGAAGGAGACAGCCGAAGTCTGCGTAAATAACAAGGGGATTTTTACGGCTTAAGTGACGAACGTTGTGGAAGTTTTCATCTGGTTTCTTGAATGTTAACGATTGTGCGGGGTTAAGTTTAATTCATCTAAGGGATGAGTAATAAGCAACCATTCCCCAGCGAAGCAGTTGTGGTAATAGAATTTTGCATGAAGAAGAAATTTCGATATATTGGTAATGGCGCAATAGTTGGTGTTCAAGGCCTCATCATCATTGTTCTCTGTGGTTAAGAGGCGAAGATTTATGGGCTGTCGCACAAAGTTTTTGGATACTCTAAGTGGATGCAGACCCTCTTTGTCATTGTAGGCCTACCCAATAACATTGACGGAAAGGTTGTTTGTTTTTTCAAACTTATGAATTTGGCTTAGCTTCGCTGGATAGGACAGTATGCTGATGTCAAGCGTGTCTTTGAAATTCAGTTAATCTTCGGGATTAGTGCTGGTTAAGTCCAAACCCACACTCAGTACAGAGTACAAGAAGTGTTTACGGTCAGTTAAATCTTGTATGTTGAACACTGTGCTGGACTTATTTCAGTGAGCCTGGGAGAGAAGAACATACAACGAAACACTTAATGGACGATACTTTCCCACCCTAATCAGATGATTATTAAAGTGAGAAATCGTCCAACCAACCCCCGGCTCGGCAAAAGCAGCGATGGAGTCCTTGATCTAGGCAAAAGTTTCATCGAGCAGGGTGGTAAAGTCAATGGGGTTGTAGACTTCTCTGAGTATCATGACCAGAAACACCCTGGAAAATCGTACTTGTGTCCCTGACAAACTCTATATCCAAGCAGAACTGGGCCTTGCAGTTGACCCACTCGTCAAGGCAGATGGCCAGTAACGTCTGCAGGGCCAAACGAACTGACAGCAGGAACTGCAGCGGATCCACAGCAACGATTTCTTCAGCCACAGACATTTTGTGTAGACTGTGGCTGAGCCCTTCCACACAAGAGTGAGATGAGTAGCCTGGCAGATCATCACTAAAACTGCACGTTCGTCACGCTGAGACGGGTTTTGAGAATGGAGATGTCGCATTTGTTGTCGAGAGGAGAATACCTCAGCGCAGTAAATGCACGTAAAGGCATTCTTTTGGGGCTATTCAACAATGTGACAAATTCATAGCAATCTTTATTTTGGTTTGGGCTCCGCCCAGACTACAAAAGTGCAACCAACCAACCAACCAACATTTTGCAATTCGGTGTCCATTCCAGGCTACACTATCTCGCTTTGCTCGCTGTGCTCTGCCAACAATTAGGCAGAAAGCCCTAGCCTACTTATAAAAGGTAGGAGGTAGAATTTTGCTTAAATTAAAGTTAATTTTGTTTTATTTTTATTTCAATATTCTTACATTATAAACCAAAGTCTCATAGCAGAAATGAAGCAACCGCAACGACCCCGGAAGGGGAACAATGAAAACGTGCGAGTGTGTCAATTCTTTGGCATTAATTTGAAACTGGGACGTTGTTGCCCTGAAAAGAAGTTGAAATTGGCACATTGTTGCCTCGACTAACAATTTGCTCTAACAATTATCCTTCTAACTAAACACCGTGGTAATCTCAAGGGCAAGTATTACATGACGTCATGCACACTTCTTTTTCACACGGTACGCATCCCTTAATAAGCCACAGTGAAAGACTGGGAGTGGAGGGGGGGGGGGGCAAAGTGAGCTGTTACCATTAAGCATACGATTACGCATTAACTGAACCTAGAAAAGAACAAACAAACAAGCACGGGACCCAGGAGCTGGGAGCCGGGAGCCAGGTACGTGTTCAACTATGTATTGCAAACAGGAGATAGGGAAGGAAACCAAGAGGAGATGGAGAGGACGGGATAAAAGGAGGGAGGGAGAGGATTGGCGGAAAGGGGGAGTGTTACACAAACAAAAATCGACTGTCGCAGTAAACGATCAAGCAGCGCCGAGCAAATACTGGGAAACAACCACGGGTCAAACAAATCCCCGGGCAAAGCCGGGTACGATGCTAGTAAATAAATAAATGATTGTGTTTCAGTTGCGATATTTTCTAAAACTAGTCATCCCACAAGAAAAACCCGCGAATACGGTGACAGAAGGTAAGTCTGTGATAGGACCTCTTTCATTAAATCAGTCGAAAATAAAGGAACCATCATCTTAGCATCCACTAACACTGGTTGTAATTACCGTCTCTAAATGCTTCGACAGGAGTTTGTTTTGTGTTCACAACTGAGTGTTATTTACTACTGTTTACTCAAATTACAGCTGAAAAAACTTAACATAACAGGAAAATACAAAGAATCGTATCAAGAACAAGGATTATGTCTGATATTTAACCTTGGTAAGTCATTCAGTTTTAAAATACCTACTTTCCTTTTAGTTAGACAAATCTTAATTGCGTATAAAACATAGAATACTAGACTAAATATGAACTGTTAAAGTTAGCATTTCCGGTAGTGTCGAATTCGAATAGTGATGTAGTTATGCATCGGAGGTCCGATCTAGGATCCCCGGTTCATTTCCAAGGCTCAAGATGACATTTGAATTTTTCGTCATTATTCTGCTCACTTGTCATCCGTAGCTGTTTACGTTGTTTGCTCCATCATGTTTCTTTGTTTATTAATTATTTTTGTGGGTATGGTCTTAATGACGATCAGTACATGTTCATGGTGTTACCTGTGTCTGCCTGAAGAAGGTCACCTCATCTGTCGCAAGAAAAGGGCTTTACCCAAGTTTCTTACCAGACTTGCTGTTGGATGAACATTTGCTCAGCATTTGCTCTGTAACGGTTTATTCAAATCATCAACCCCAATGAAGATAGGAAGAAGGTTTTCCAGTTTGAAACAAAGGGCATGTCCAACCTCTTAGTTGAATTTTACTGTAGTCACTTCCAAAATATAAAATAGGTTTTAAAAGTTTGCTTGCGTCTGTTGACGTAAGCCTAAAAAAATAAAAGAAATTGGGAATTTGATATCGCACATCACCTTTAAAGTAAGTTATGTGTGAAAAGAAAGCTTTCTTTTAGTAGGTTACAATTTACTTAGCTCCTCATCTTCTGTATTATTAAAAAAATACTTCCTGTTGCGGCACAAGGATATCTGAACAATTTAAATCATTTTTCCTCTATTTCAATGAAAGGCTTTAAAAATAACAGCCACTCACACTGCCGATCTTCCAAAAACGTGTAACTGTGTTAAGAACTTCTCGAATATAGATAAATCAGTATGATATTTGCTATTGTCCTATAGAATTTCCTTTACTTACGAAATAATCACCTATCAGATTTGCAGAAAATGGTTTCAAATTCTGGTTTCGATTTTTGTTTGTTGTTGACTGTACTACTACCATCAATTACTGCTAGAAAATTTAAGAGATTCTATATCAGAATACGTCTGTAGGACTGAATTTGCCAAAGCAGGAAATTTTAGGAGACATATTGTCAAAGTACTGACTGATGGACTGAAACGGCCAAAGCCAGAAATGTTATGAAAACCTAATCGAACTACAGTACTGACTTGGATTGGGATGGCCAAAGCCAGAAATTTTAGGAGAAACGTTATAGTCTTAACCAGCAACTAACTGTTGGTTTTGAAATAGCAATAGACAGAAATGTTATGACAATGTTAATACAGAGTGTAGGATTTGGAAATTTATTTATTTATTTATTTATTTAAAATAGTCGTAGCACCATAAGGCATTAGAACGACATCTAAAATAAAAACAAACAACTCCAATACAACTATGTATCAGAGTGGCTGCACTGTATTGCAGTATGCTGAGCAACCAAACTCTTGTTGAATGCAATAAAGGTTTGATTTTGCACAGTGTCACTTGTTAAATCATTGCAGTCACAGATAGTTTTTGGAAAAAAAGAACTGGCCAAAACATTTGTTCTGCACTGAAATCTTCTGATTTTCTTAACTTGATCATGCCTCCCAATGTAGTCAGGGGACACAAGGTAGTCGACAGGATTCAAAATTGTGTCCCTGTGGAAAATCTTATGTAACAGTCCAAGTCGCCGGTCCCTTCTGCGAACACACAAAGGCTGCCATCCTAAATTGTTCATCATGCCGGACACGCAGGCATCATAAGTGAATTTATTAAACACCATTCGGGTAGCACAACGCTGCACGCCTTCAAGAGCATCAATTAAAAATTGAGTACCTGGGTCCCACACTGCACAGAAGTAGTCAAGTTTAGATCTAACCAAAGCATTAAAAACTAATTCTCTGGTGCGTGGTGGAGTGCCACGAAGTACACGGTTTATGAACCGGACTTTGGCATTTGCGTCGGCACAAAGACTCAAAATATGGTCATTCCATTTCAGCTTGTTAGTAATTTGTACTCCCAGAATAGACAGTTTATCCACTACCTGAAGAGCATCTCCACCCATAGTGTACTTTGGAATAACCACATTTTTATTTCTAGAAACTGATAAAACTTTGGTCTTGCTAGCATTCAGATTCATTTGCCACTTGATGCACCAGTCTGTGATACGCTCCAAATCATTTTGTAAAATATCTCTATCCGTAACCTCAGAAATAATTCTGTACAATGTCGAATCATCCACGAAGAGTGCCTTATTAGATTGAATGACTTCGGTTAAGTCGTTAATGTAAATTAAAAACAGAATAGGGCCACTAACGGATCCTTGCGGCACGCCAGACGAGACGGGAGCTTCCGTCGACCTTGCACCGTTTACAACCACAAACTGTTTCCTGTCCTGAAGAAATGCACGATACCAGTCGACAATCTGTGCAGTCGCACCGTAGCTTTTAAGTTTCAGAAGTAACAGGTCATGAGGCACTGAGTCGAATGCTTTAGCCATGTCTAAGGCTACAAGGTCAACGGTAGCTGCTTCGTCAAGTCCAGTAGCAATGCCGTGCATCATATCTAAAAGCAATAGTTCACATGATGATCCTTTTCGGAATCCAAACTGTCTCTGCGAGAGAAGATTGTTCAGTTGCAAATGTGCTACGAGATTGCTAACAAGTACATGCTCCATCATTTTGCAGCAAATAGAGGTCAGCGATACTGGACGATAGTTGCTTACAACACTCCTCTTTCCCGTTTTATGCAACGGCACAACAGCAGCAATCTTCCAGTCTTCTGGCACCAACCCCTCGTTCAAACTTTGCTTAAAAATATGCAATAGATATCCTGCACTCACAGCTTGTGTCCTTTTCAGCATGCAACCAACAATGCCGTCTGGTCCCGCTGCTTTACTTTCTTTAAGGTTTGAAATAAGGTTCAAAATACCTGTGTAGGCTATGTCGATGTCTGGCATAAAATTGGCACACCTGGATGTCAAAGTAGGTGCTAGGTCTCCTACATCTGGCTTCGTAAAAACAGACTCGAAGAAACTATTAAATTTATTTGCACATTCGGTATCGTCAGAAACAAGTGTACCATTACGCGAAAGCATGGCTGGAATGCCACATTCCTGTCTATTTGTTTGCTTAACATATGCCCAAAATCGTTTTGGGTTCTTTGAAAAAGTATGCCCCAGGTTCTCCATGTATTGTTGCTTTCTTTCTTTAAGCAACTTTTTAACAACTTTCTGATGGCCGTTTGCTTTAGCCCATACTTGTGCAGATCGACATTTCCTTGCTTTTTGCCTCAGTCTCCTTCCCTTCCTAACTGCTCTTTTTATTTCAATATTTACCCAAGGCTTGTCTTTAGAAGGTGTTGTATAAGCACGCTGCGTGTATTTATGTACAGTTTGCATAATATCTTTCTTGTAAACTAACCAGTTTTCTTCAATGGATCTTTCGGCCGCACACGTAGAAAAATAACGTACAGATTTCCAAGAACATCGTTTATCTTGGACCAGTCAGCTTTATCATAACGCCACACATGTCTTTCTTCTTCTTTTCCATGTTTGATGAAAGATGCTGGTAATACCACCCGCATCAGTCAGAGACAGAAATTTTAGAAAAAAAACTATCCTGGACTACTGAAGTCAAGTTTTAAAATTTATCATACATCTAAACAAATTTGTTTTACAATACTAATTTATACTTTGGACATGGCAATAACAAAAAAATTTAAGAAACTTATCATTAGCTTGCCGCCTGTAGACTTTGGAATGAGCCAAAGTACATTTCGAAAACTTACATTTTGTGTTCCAACAAAGTCAATTATTAACATGCAATTTACGAAATAGCAGCATGTGACAGCTTGGAGCATTTTTATTTTCATTACAAGGGTAAAAAAACCGAACGTTCTGATCATGTTGGAATACACTAACAACTTTTTAATCTAAAATAAAAAATTAAGAAATGATACAGTTACCTGGAATGGATTGTAGTTATGTTATCAAAAAAATTATCGAACTACAAAGCCAATTAAATTGGTTTATCTAGTTATGTAGCCAGTGCATTGGGACCATTCATAAAGTACGTCACACTCCGAGGGGAGGGGGGGTCATCCCAGTGTGACAAAACGTGACATGAGGGAGGGGGTTGTCAAAAACGTGATGTCACACTTTTATATTTTTATACACCTTTATACACCGTTCGTAAGGTGTTCATTGACTCAGAGAAGGCACCATTTGATGTCGTTGCATTGGCTTTTGGGGGTTTGGTATCAATGCTTCGCAGAGGCGTACTAAAGCATCGGCCGGATCATGAAAGAAAAAAGTCTATGCGATTAGGTTGTACAGTATTGCCGATGAAGTCACTGATGATTCGGGTGATTTGTACTGTTGCTGCTTTCTGTAGCTACAGCCCGAAAGAATGCCAACTGAGATGCTGCCTTCGGTTTCCTAATTAAAGTTTGTGAGTGGCAGTACTACAAGTTAAAAATGTGACAAGATTTTAGATACTTCCTAGCAAAATTGTCATTCTCCGTTTTGAGATACGATTACCAGTTTGAAAGGAAGTTAATTCTGCTATTTTCCTTTCATCTTCCTTTATTTGTAGCTGGTCATTTTTAAGTCATGGCATACATGGCTTATGGCTCACGGCAGGAAAATCATCTATTTTGAAGAGTTCTGTGCAGGCCCAATAAAATTGCATTTCAAGAAAAAAATTTTCATCGGGGGTGAAATCGGTGTGACATACTTTTTTTCGGAGGGTATGAGTGCGTGTGACAAAATGTGACATGGGGGAGGGATGGGGTCAAAATTTGCCAAAAATAGCGTGACATACTTTATGAACGGTACCATTACTCACAGAAAATGTCAGTCTAGATTTTGAAATGAGAAGAATATGGATTTATCTTCGAAAGTGACAAAGTAAAGAAAAAAAATAATGAACATGGAACTGTGGTATCGCAGAATTAGATAACACCATGCTCTTAGGTTGGCTGATATAACTTTGCATACGTGTTCGTTTTTACATTTTAGCCTTCGAAAATAACACCAGTTTTCCGTTGTTTCGAAATATTTGTTATGTTGCTTTCACTCTTCCGACGTACAGGGCTCCATCTAATAACTTGGCTTTTTTCTTTACACTACAAGCCAGTTGTTTCATCATCAATTGGCAAGGCGAACGTATGGAAAGTGCTGCTGTTCCTCTGGTTTGCAGAAAATGTAATGTAATAATTTTAACTTTCAGGGGACCCAGATTTAACAGACGACATTGGCTCTGCCATGATGGAAATTCGGTGTCCACGGGAAAATTGCAGAGAACTTTTAACAGTAAGTAGACAAACATATCGTGAAATACGACACTATATTATCGCTCAACTTGTCATGTGTTGTGATTAAGGGTTTTTTTGCTGCCCATCGAACAAATGCCAAAAAGAATTGTGTTGGTCATTGTGCCCATTGTTTATCATATCGAATGTAGCCTGCAGATGCGAAGCACATCTGGCATTGAGTCCTTCTGACAGATGCCTCGAGGTGTCCATCAGCCAATCAAACCACAACGAATCATAGCTGTCTTTTTTGTTTTCCTTGGAGCAGAAAGTTGGTGAATGGAAACACAGAACCGATAAAAAAATATAAAATGTGAGCAGAACATTTCTGAAAATGAGTGCACATGGCACACAATACCATAAGAACAAGCAGATGTTGCTTTGTCATATCTTAATTCAATACAAGTGGAAGTGGAATGCCAACTATGATCCCTTTTACTGTCTTACCGAATATCTTTTTAGAATATACTTTTAGAATATTTTAGAATACTGTTCACTTCTGAAATAGGGCCCAGTAATAGGGCTCTACATAATGTAGTTTTTTAATGGAATTTATTATAGTTTGTGCTGATTATTTTGTGTGTGATTCTTGTATAAACTTGGCGTAGTGTAATTGGTGTGCCCTAGTATGATTCCCTTTGCTCTTGTGCAAATAAACATTTATTATTATTATTATTATTATTATTTTTATTATTATTATTGTTATTAACTAGATTATCTTATATATGGGTATTTCCACTCGTTTACCAATGGAAAGTAGGAAACTGGCTTTTGTAAGCAGACGTATGTGATGGGCTCTCTCTTTTTCATAAGCTCCTTTGCTGGAGTTGGCTACGAATGATGAGCTTGGGGGAGATGATATAGTTGCCGCGTTATTGTGATCTTCTTGTGTTTCGTCCCTGAAAGCAGTGTGCACATACTACCCGTCATAAAGGTTGTTTGTTGAACGCATACAATGAATATGCTAATTGAAACATGCGTAAAAACAATTCTCTTTTCTAAAATTCCGAAGAGGGTACATTTTTAGAGAAACGGCCCCATTGCTTCCATCGTTTAAGCATAAATTAACAAAACTAAACCTTACTGGCTTCTTACATCGCCCTAAACACGCACCTCTCTTTTCGTAAACCTTTCCCCAATTTAATTTGCTCTGTTTCTTTTTTAATTTAGGATTGCTATAAGTGGCCTCTTTTGAGCCCTTGCATCTCTTTTTCAC
Source organism: Lithobius niger (assembly GCA_023313725.1). Lineage (NCBI taxonomy): Eukaryota > Metazoa > Arthropoda > Chilopoda > Lithobiomorpha > Lithobiidae > Lithobius > Lithobius niger. The sequence goes on along the minus strand of JAHWFP010109453.1, from coordinate 15,652 downwards.
TTTTATTTCAGTGAATAGATTGCTTATATTTATTATTATATCACCAAGTAATTTTTTTATTTACCGTAAAGATGAGGTTCCCTGAGCGTCCAAGCTGCTCTGGGTGAATTGATCTTTGGTGGCAGCACAGATTGTAGTTCCTTGGCGTACCAAACAGTTTTGTGCTTTGGTCGCTGTAGGACCACTGCCACTAGATGTAAAGGATTCCAGGAGGGCAAGTTGAGTGGTTTGTGGGTTCACCTTCGCTGCCTTACGGTAAAACCCAAGGCTAAGGAACTTCTTCGTGAACAAGCTATTTTTTTCTTCTCACCCGTTTTGAAGTTCTCAGTCCTCTTATAAAAATTCAGTACGACGGGATCGCAACAATGAACGAGGACGAGGAGTGCTGGGATCCA
>JAHWFP010109453.1:0-15247 GCA_023313725.1 Lithobius niger | reverse complement strand
CACGGTGGAGGGCTGGGATCCTGGATCTTGATCCCAATACAGCACGACGGGATCACAACAATGAACGAGAACGAGGAGTGCTGTGATCCACGGTGGAGGGCTGGGGTCATGGATCTTGGTCCCAATACAGCACGACGGGATCGCAACAATGAACGAGGACGAGGAGTGCTGGGATCCACGGTGGCGAATCCCAGCACTCCACGTGGATCCCAGCCCCCGTTTGTGGTAAATAAAAAGTGGAAGAAAACAAACAAATCAATAAATTTACTGAAACAAATAAATAAAACGGATAAAAAAAAGTTCAACAATTCACGTTACTCACAACATTGCAACCACTGCTTTACAAAAGTTGGTTTCCATTAACTGACAAAAAGGCATAAAGCAACGGAATATTGTCAATTGAATGGAACAATTTTTGTATAGGATATCGCCCGCTTTCCGAGTGCTGGGATCTAACAATGTTGAGGGCGTAAATGTGTCCCAGCATGAGGAAAGCAGGCGATATCCTTCTTCTCACCCGTTTTGAAGCTATCAGTCCGACGTACATTGTTGAGTGGAGTGGAATACATTGTTAAGTTTAGCCAAGAGAAAGTTTGTGTAGAATATACGCAATGCTACACGCAACGAAAAGAGCAACGTTTAATTTTGAAAGTGGTTGCAATGTTGCAATTAACATAAATTCTTGAAAGATTTTTTGACATTAGAGATGGTATTGTTTTCAAAAATTCTTCCATTTAATAGATTATATTCGGTTGCTTAATCCCTTTTTAATTTAATGGAAACCAACGTTTTAAAGCAGCGTGAATTCTTGAACGTTTTTTTTTATCTGTTATGTTTTATTTTAATTTGGTTCAGTAAATTTATTACATTTGTTTCTTTTCTTCTACAAACGGGGGCTGGGATCCACGTGGAGTGCTGGCATCCCAGCCCTCCGTCGTGGATCGCAACACTCCTTGTCCTCGTTCATTGTTGCGATCCCGTCGTGCTGTATTGTTGTAAGAGGACTGAGAGCTTCAAAGCGGCTCAGAAGAAAACCACACCACCTCGGACGTCAAAAAAATCGTTCAAGAATTCATGTTCATTACAACATTGCAACCACTTTTAACATTAAACGTTGCTCTTTTCATTGCGTATAGCATAGCGTCCTAACGAATATTCTACACAAACTTTCTTCTAGCTAAACGCAACAATGTATTCCACTTGCGCTCACTTGCTCTCAACAATTTACGTCGGTTTTATAGCTTCAATACGGGCAAGGAGAAGGCTATCACCCATTTTCCTTACGCTGGAATCCAACAATGGCTCGGGCAATGCGCAGTTGCGCACCCACGACATTGTTAGATCCCAGCACTCGGAAACGGGCGACATCCTATACATCTCAGCCATTGTTTGTAATGGTGCTTAGGGCAGATAACCAGCAGTGGTTAACGCTCGTTAAACCCTTTGAAACCCTTTGAAAAGCAATCAAAGCTTGCGTGAGGAAATTGCATTACAAAATTAAAGTTGAAAACAGCAGTTATTTTAGCTTAAAATTCATTGTGGTGATGCTTCAAAACTATTTAAACTTTAAAAACTTAAAACGTATTAGCAATCATGTTTTAAAGACATGTTGAGGTTATCATTATTCAAATATTTTCATCAACTATTCTTTTGAATGTTTGTATTCCTAAGTGACTGGTCGATATGTGATATATGCATTATTTTATTTAATAAATACGGATGCAAACCTATTAAGTAGCCTTTTGGACTTATATGTCAGACTGCCTCAGGGGGGAATCGAACCCAGGACCTTTGAAATCACAGGCCAAGGTCCTACCGCTGAGCCATACTGACACGGCCTAATGATTTTATTGCTTACTTTAACGTTACTTTCATTAAGCAAATTTTAATAGCACTCAGCATACTTTTGTGGGTAGAGTTTCCCGTATTTTATAAAAGAACGTAGAAGGTATGCATTACTGCTGCCAGAAACTGGTTAAATACAAAAGTTTGAAGTTACATTTCTCAGTTAACATTTGCGCTGGAGGCTGAGTGTGACCTCGCTAGTGGTGCAAAGATTAGCCACGGCCTATTTCGAAGTGTCAAAATTATAATATTAATAATTTTACGTAAGGGATTACGCAAATAATAGAATTTAATTAATTAAATTAAAATTAAAATCTTTAAAATTATGAATCTAGTTTGACGTAGTGAAGATGAACCATATAAAGGTTTACTCGTGAAGTTAACTAGTTAATTATTCCAGTCTCAGTCTTCTATTTTTTGCTTTATGCAACAAAGGCGAATTTCAGTTAGGTTTTAAAGATTGAGTGGAATCTCCACTCACTGGTGGCTGAGTGCGTCCTAGCTAGTGGTGCGAAGGCTAGCCTAGGGCTATTTTGAAGTGTCAAAATTGCAATATTTTTTAGTTTACGTTAGGGAGTAAGCAAATGCTTGGAATTATATTATTTAAATTAAATTTAAAATCTTTAAAATTATCAATCTAGCTTGACTTAGTGAAGAGGAACCACTGAAACGTGGTTTACTCGTAAAGTTAAGTCATTAATTATTCGGGTCTTCTGTTTTTTGTTTTATGCAGCAAAAGCGAGTTTAAATGGGTAGTAAAGATTGTGTAGAATCTCCTTTCACGCCAGAATTATTATAATGGCGGAAGCTGTTGAAGATATTTTCAACATGAAAATTTTCAACATGAAAATACTAAGAGTATGATCCAAGTGTAGAAACTTGGAAAGTCTACTGGAGCAAATTAAATTAAACTTTTGCCATGTACGATGTACCAGTTAGTAAATAAGTAGCGTTTTTGTTATCCTGCACAGATGGAAAACCTACGTGTTATTACGCACCTTAAGTGAGCCTGATGCGCCTAAAAGTAAGCCGTTAGCACTATTAAACGCCTTGTTAATGGATAACCTTTACCGAAAACCTACTTTTTTGTTTGAGTGAGTCAGTTTTAAAAAGGCGAGAGCAAGCAACAGGGAATATATAGCAGATAACATCACTGAACTTAAAAGGCTTACTTTAAATTTTTAATGTGGTTCTGATGATTGTATAAAGCTGTAAACAATGCTACGTGACAGGCTGGTTGCAGGAATCTGCAATCCGGACACTTTAAAGTATCATCTAAGTTTAAAAAACCGTCTAAAGTTACTTTTGAAAAAGCCTGCATCTTTGCTCAAGCCAAAGAATTGGCTATAAATAATGTCACGCAGTTTCAGGATCTCAAAAACATGCAATGCAACATAAACTTGCAAATATTTTTTTTTATTCTGGTGATATAACGTGCTGTTGTGGCAATTAAACTAATTGAACCTGTCTGAAGGTTTATAAAGGATAAAAGCTCAGCCTGTGGGAGTGTTGGACATTTAACCGAGTATGTGGGTCCAGCAAACGTAAAGATTATATGGCGTCAAAACGGTACAAAGATCTAGTAAAAAGAAAAACCATAAATATTTACGCAAAAAGCATATATAGTTGATGAATGATGAATTATCAAATTATGATACGGAGGCATAGCTGTGATTCGGAGGAGTTTAGCCCCGATTCTGACACGATAAATTTGCTCATAGAAAAGGTACACTGGAATAAATGGGTAGGTCCAATGCCAGTTAAAAGGCCATGAGCTTCCATTAGAAGTTGATGCTGGTACAGAAGCGACACTGTTGCCGTAAGTTGGTATCATAAGTAGTTTAGTGATGTTAAAATAAATCTGACTAAAATTACACTCAAGTTGTGGTAGGATGCTATTGTTAAACCATTACACACTGTTAAACTATGTTACTTATAACGATGAAACTGAATGCTTGTTTGCAGTAATCAGACCTGACCTACCACCAGTCTTGCTTCGTCGCAGATAGATATTGAAATTTAACGTGGACCTTAATCAGTTTTATGCTGTGTTCATAAATGATTTGTCAACTTTAAAGAATTAGAAGAAGCTATTAACTTTATGTTGGATGAGCGAGTATTTCCCTTTACTCCAAGATTCACTGAACATTTTCACCTGGTTTAGGCACCATTAAAGGTTTGACAGCCAATATTAAGCTAAAACCAGATGCAGTACCTAAATACTGTAAGGCCCGACATGTATATAGAACCGTAAGGGGGAAGGTCAAGGCAGAAATCGACCGACTTGTTCAGAAGGGAGTTTTGAAACCAGTGGATTGTTGTGCGTGGGCTACCCCTGTGATGCGTGTGTTCAAGCCAAACTGTGATGTTGGTACTGATGATACACAATAGGATATCGTGTACCATCCAGTACCAATGACAGAATATTTATTTAGCAAATTAGCTGGCTGTGGTACCTTTTGTATTATTGATTTATGTGATGCTTTTTTGAAAAATAGAAGAAGAAGGTGCAGTGGCTCTCTTAACCATTAATACCTGTAAGGGCCTATTTCACATCCAAAACCTTCCATTTGGCCTCGCGAAGGTGCCTAGCATTTTCCAAATGCACCTGGAATATGTAGTTACGAATATCCCTAGGGCAAATCCATTTCTAGCGATGTCCTTGCTGCTGGAAAATAACAGGAGCACGATAAAACATTAGCTCAGGTTTGCAAAACTTTGTAATCAAGCAGCAATCAATTGAAAAATGCTAATGTGAACTCAACCGACCTAAAATAAATTATCTGGGATTTTCGACTAGATAAAAACGGTGTTTCGAATTAGCCCGAAGTTCTGAATGCTATAAAGATATCCTCTGAACCAACAAACAGTCAAGAATTGAAGTGTTATTTAGGCTTTATGAACCAGTATGGCAAATTTATTCCTCATTTTACAATTATACTGACTCCAATAAATAACCTCTTTAGTCCAAAAGCAGCTTGGAATTGGAGCAAAGAATTTTCAGAGCCTATGAAAATGCTTAGGCAGTTTCTAGGGCATTACGACCCAAAGTTTCCTTTCAAGTTCGTATGAGATGCATTACCAGTAGGCTTTGATGTGCTTATCTTGCATTAAATGTCAAATGGAGAAGATAGGCCTATAGCTTTTATTCTTGGGCACTAAGCAAAGCTGAACTTTAGCTATGCTCAATTCGATAGAGAGGTGCTATCTATGCATTATCTCGCCATTGGGGTAAAACGCTTCCACCAGTATTTGTTTGGTCGGAAGTTTGTACTATACATGGACCAAAAGGCTATGTTATGTGTATTTGAGCAAAGTTTCTATTCCTGTAATGGAGTCACTAACATATAGCAATGGTCCCTATTCTTCAGACTTTGATGTACAACACATCCCCAACGAAGAAAACCTGACTTCAGATTTTATCTCGCATACCAATGCCGTATGAAACTTTTTCCAAGCGACCCCTGGTTGGAAACTTGGAAAAACAAACTGGAAAAACACACATGAAAAGATAGGTTGCTAGCAACAGGCTAACGATATACTGTTGATGGTAGGCCAAACAAAAGTGAAAAGGAGGATTACAAGCTCTACTTCATATGATGCCATGAGTTATCTCTAGACAGTAACGTTATCTTCTGGGGCATGATTATTCATTCCTGTAAATCTACCACCACAGGCTTTAGAGGAGCTACACATTGGACGCAATGGCATCAAGATTAAAGGCGCTTGCTTGCTCACGTATCTCGTAACATCAAATTGATAGTGCACTAGAGAATCTGGTGAAAAAGGTGAGCCCTCTCAGGTAAACAAAGATATTGGCGTTTAGGAGAAAGACAAGTTTGGGAAAGTCAATTAGATATTTGTGGCCCATTCCACGGCAGAATGTCTTTATGAACATTCGAAATTCCTGTTTGTGTACGTTATGAAATCCACTACTAGCAGTGCTGTTAACTGTATCTAAGTGATTTATTTTCACCTATGGGTTGTGTAAAAACTCGTGAGCAATAACTGACCACAGCTGGCTAGTACTGAATTTGAAAATTTGTAAAGAAATGTAGAATTTGAAATCTAACTCTCACTCCTGACAAGCAAATGTGGAACAGTGCTGGCAAGGACCCTAAGATTGCTAACAGCCAGCCTTAATTAAAAACAGAAGTCAATCAAAAATAATGATACAGATTGGCCAAGGGAAGGTGAGGCCATCAACTAAAGATCAAAGAAGTCTAAATCAGGTGAGGCAATTAAAATTCTCTTTTCATAAAAGCAAACTCACCTTCGCAAATAGTGACATGGTTTATTGCACTGATAACCAGCCAAATTCAGCATTGGGTTGCAGGTAGAACTGTGTCGAGGTTTAGTGACTACGGTAACGCCGTATCCAAAAAAACAGGGAAGTTTGGTGGAAATCTTACAGCTGCAAAGTAGAATTGCTGAAGACCATAACCAGTATTAATTTGCAATCACTTGTTGCAAATTGGCGTGACAATCCATCATTTCTGTCGCAAGTGGGCATGCCTGCTCAGGGTGGATATGACACGAGTCACCCTCTGAATGTGATGCCCCACTGACTGGGTCTTTTCTCCGTGTCAGGTAAATATGCATCGTTGTCATGGTAACTGTAGCACAAGGAACAGTGGAGAGAGCTTCTATTGCGTATCTGCATACATTTGAAAAAATCACAATACATGTGTCTTTTGCATGTGCTCGTCGCAACATGACGTCGCCAGATAGTGTTAAGTTCAGTTAACGATGTTCTATGGTGGCCATCCCTGTTCGATGAAACAAGTTAAGTCTAGCACGATATTGATAAACATAAAACCACAATGCCTGGACATTCGACAGTTTTCACGTTTACAACAAACAGCAAGTTAAACTCTAATGTCACCATACGTGAGTTGTCTGGCTGAGCGGCAGTCGTTCTTTGTTGACCTTAAACACTGACGGAATCAGTGGATCACTGGTTTGAGTTTTTCATTTGTAGCAACAAAAGAAGCTGTGACGAAGTCGGAGATGTAACACAATCAATAGGGCCAAGCCTTTAGGCAGTCGTCAACGTGTTCACCGGTCATTGCATTGTATACACCACGTAAAACACCTGATCGAATTAAATGGAATAAAGTTCCAAATAATTTTACATCACCTATTCCTGCGACTTTTGAAGAGTTTCCTCCATTAGTTACTCCTCCAGAATTCACCCCTCTCAAGTAGACTGATGTATGTGATCTGGGTGTCATATGTCTCAAACAATGTCTTCGTCGTCTCGAGTTTTGTTTCCCACTGGTTTTATCTAAAGGAGGGATGCCTCGCTTTTGAGTCCTACCTGGTAGGGGGAGGATCCACGCCATTGCCTCGAAAATTTTCTATGGTTATTAAAAACTGACAAATAAGTTCTCTTAAGTTTTTTGGGGGAGTTATTTGAAGTTTTGGGCAGCCACCTTTCTTTCTACTCCTTATAATTTAAAGTTTGTTGTGTGGGTGTGAAAATGGTTAGACTTTTTTTTCTGGTATTGGCGTTTTTTCCCCAAGACTGAAGGTGGTAACTTAAGCTGGTTTGGTAGTAATTTGAATCTGGGGGAATTTCTTCAAAACATTTAAGAATATTAATATTTTAATGACAGAGCTAAAATTCGTGCTAGGAGGTGTAAATAGACGTGCTGTAAATAAACATATCGTGGTTGTAAATATTGATATATTATATATACAAGAAAAATTTACCCAGTGATGAAGTGTTGTGTATTACATCATATTGCTCCTGGCATCTCATTCGATTTCATACTGCACCTGTTTTTATGTTTTATCATCAAATATCATGGACGATGCATGATATTTTAAATTAAATTACAGCTTTTCCTGAATGGTAGTAACATGGCCCATTTTTATTTAGTCTACTCTAGACAAAGTGTATTTAAAATGTAGCAACTTAAAAGTGAAAAGAATAGATTAAAATTTATTGCAAACAATCCAATCCAACTATAGGCAGCACGTCGTTCATCATTTTGAGTTAGAGCCTGATGAAGTGACAAAAAATTGAATGTTTATGTTACAATATGTGACGAGGATACCGCTCATTGTGTGACTAGTTTATTTATCTGTACATTGAAATGTGAGAAAAACGCGAATATTTAATAACAAAATTTATTTTCATGTTAACTTGTAAGTTTTTATTATTATTTGAATTCTTAATAAATTGCAAGAAACTGCTATTTAGCATATACAGTAAAATATAACTAAAACCAGAATAAAAATGACAATTAAATGATGTCAGGACTGTGTTTCTTTATTGTGTTTTTATCGGATTTCATGCATAATTCCATTTCTACAGGAAAACACGATTTCAAGAGAAATAAGCTGCCCTAATTTTCTGGTATCTTTCAGTGTTCCTTTCAGGCAAGGAATTTTAGATCGGATACAAGAGCTGGACTCATGTTTTGGAGTAGAAGTGCGTCTCGTATTTCCTTTATCATTAAAGAGGTATGTATTACAGCACAAATTCGTTAAAATAGCTGAAATTACGAACATTTGTGTTTCAGAATTCAAATGAGAAATTGTATGGTAGTTATGACAAGCACTGCACTTTTTAGCTTCACTTGTTAATTAAAGTTATGGCATAATCCAACAGGATTGAATGATTAAATTGGAGTGTTTCTCACTTGTCGGTTTTCAAATGAATGTTATCAAAATTTTATTACATCTGGCTATTTCGTTTTGAGTTTGCACTATTGATGTTGTAGATTATGAAATTCACAACCTTCGTTTGTTTTATTTTGATGCCGTTTTCATTCTACAGATCACAAAACAAAACAAAATTATTGTGAGCCATTAGATAATCAACAAATAGCTGATGATGTGAAAAGTGTTTCTTTTGTGCATCATTTTATATTAAAGAATAAAGGTGCCGTAAAGTAAATAAAATGTTTTATTTTTTTCTTCAAATGTTTTTATATTAATAGCTATTATATCAAACTAAACATATGAATGCATTTTTGTTCCCTCGAATTCAATCCACTGGTGAAAAATAATTTGGGTGAAAAATAATCATTACTTTTCTACAACACTTTTGTAGATTATAATTGTAAACTCATTAAATAGCTACATAAGGCAGAAGTAATAAAGTAGTTATTATTACAAATTTTAAAATTATTTCTTTTGGCAGTAATTAAAGGAACACTATCTTTTGGTGGTTTGGCTAAAATCCTAGATAAAAAATAGATTTGTGACAGTTACGCTGATATCTAAAAAGGCTTGCAATTTAGATAAATAACGTGATTGGCGAAGCGTAGGCTATAACGGATACCAAATTGCAAAATGTTGGTTGGTTGGTCCGTTGGTTGGTTGGTCCGTTGGTCCGTTGGTTGCACTTTTTTAGTCTGGGTGGAGCCCAAACGAAAGGTCGGATTGACATGAAATTTCGCACAACGCTTTATACCCCCAAAAGTATTGCTGAGCCAAAATTTGACGTAAATCGGACAATTATTACTGTAGAAATTTTAAAATTTTCGAATTTATATCTAACACTCACCATCGTAAATTTGGAGTCGTGAAAAGTTAAGGAATTCCGACGAAGCATACACCATGCTAATGGTAGTCAAGTGAACTTTAAAAAACACGGTAAATTAAATTTTGGTTGCTTCCTTCTAGCTAATAATCTTTTTCGACGTAACGCAACGAAATAATTACATTTGATGCTTGCATTTAACCACTATAGTAACAAACGCAACCATAAAAACAAAAGGATTCCATTAACGACACACGGTAGTTTCATTTGAAAACAGAATGCTTTGAAGGTTATTCAATTTAACATGGCAACGAAAGTGGCGTCTACACTAGCGTTGGGAATCCCGAATATGAAACCTGAAATCGTTGTATCAAGGCCAAGTGGTATTATAAAACGATATTGACATCAGTCGAAACACGAAAGCACGAAACACGAAACAATAATACGCCCGTCTCTCTTAATTCCTGGTTGCCTCGGTAACGTGAACTCGAAACCAAAACCGTGTTGCATCCCATAAAGGAATAGGCTTAATCTCGAACCACTGTTGTAAGCTGCTACTAACGAAAGTAAATCGAGATAAACGCTAAAAATTAGGCCTAAAACCTAAAACTACGTCTAAAAGCTAAAACATTTTAAACCTAAATTGTGGTGGTTATTTTTTTCAGATTATATAATAGAGATCGCTGTTGCAGTCATAGAGTTAGGAAATAATATATTATCTTGCATTGCGTGATAGAGGTGTGCCAGCTCAACATTTTCGTTGGTGGCGGTGTCAAATATTATAGCAAAGCAGTGTTATGAACCTTTGGAATCTTCTGACTATTGTTAAAAACTATTGTACTGATGATTGTTTGGCTTGCAGTTAAACGCCTTATTACGTGCTGTTTTATTTTTACTCGCGGCGATGGCCCACGTCTTCAGTGTTGGCTGCGAAAAGGAGGCTACAAATAACTAAACAAAACTAAATGCTGGAGCAAACGAAAGCTTGTTAACGTAAATTTGACACCTAACATAGGCCTACATTAAAAAAAGGCTAAAATAAGTAAAAGGACAGCAAAGAACAGCAGTACGTCACACCAAAAGGCAAACAGCCTGACAAAGCCCATTAAGTATTGCACCCTGATTTTTAAGAATTATTAACAAATGGGGTATCGTCATTAAAATAAAAACTAAATTTAAATTTGAAATGAAGATCCGTTCGCTCCGCCTACAATAGGCCCAAAGCCTATTTCCTAGTATATATTAGGTAAATAGATTTTTTCACAAAACCTTGAATGCTTGTATATTGGTGCTTTCCGTTTTAGTTTCAGTTTGTTAACAGAACCTCAAAACCGTGTGTTGATGACATCAGTTACATTACATGCCATGAAAACTGTCTCGTTAAAAAGTATACAGAGACTCAAAGCTGCAGGTAAGGTAATTTTGAAATATTTTATTGTGCATCATAACAAAAAAATATTAAATAGCTTTCATATGCAGTGAAACGTGAAATAGAATTGTCTTTATTTTATCTGATAACAAATGACTATCTGACGACCAGTACATCACTATGAATATAATAGCAATTTGATCTTCATACATCTGCCGAGACCATTCACATATTCAAGCTTTAGTTTCTATTGGGGGTTTTCATGGAACTAACTCAAATGCTCATTTAGGGGTTACCTACATATCAATGGAAGCAATGATTCTACGGCTTACAAACCTTACTACAATTATTGAATGGTAACATAGCAGGAGGAATAATGTGGTCATTTACTTCCAAGAATCAAAAATATGGCCCTCCTGGGATTATAATAATAATAATAATAATAATAACGTTTACCACGGAGTGGAAGGGCGGCAGAAGGGGTGTGAGACCACTTACTCTGCTCCTGCGATAGAAAAAAAAAGGAGTAAAGAAAAAGAGTTACAGGGAAGAAGGTAAAGGGCGTTTCAGAAATTTGTGTAATGGTTCCTTGCGTAGTTTTGAGTGGAAACCAGAAAGAGTTGGTGCACCAACAATGTCTCTGCTCAGAGCATTCCAAATGGGAATAATGCGAAGGGAGAAAAAATTACTGCGGCAATTCCTGTGGGAGGTAGGAAACACTAGTTTCCAGTCGTGGCCACGTGTATTAATAGCCTGAGGAGCCAGATCAAAAAATGGTAGATCAACCCTGAAAAGCCCACGGAGAATCCTGTAGACGAGGATGAGGTCAAACCTCAATCTACGAAGTTCAAGGAGTTCAAGGCCGGATTTTTCCAACCGTTCTGCATAACTAAGCTCTCTGAATCCCGGCAAGTTCTTCGTAAACCGACGTTGTACTCGTTCGATGCGGTCGATGTCCCCTATAAGGTACGGCGACCAAACTGGGGTAGCGTACTCAAGGATGGGCCGTACGTAGACCCTGAACGCCCAAATCTTAGTCGGGACAACCCCAGAGGTGAAACAACGGTTCACAATGGCAGACTTGGAATATGCCTAGGTACAGATTTTCCTACAATGCAGTGAAGATTTCAAATCTCTGGAAAACCAGATTCCAAGGTCACAAACATCAGGGTATGCTGGGAGCGGTTTCTGATCCAGAAGGTAAAAAAAACAGGGATTAAGGTTTCCCACATGGAAGGAGCAACACTTGTGTACCGAAAGAGGGAGTTGCCATGTTTTAGACCACTCCTCAACATGTCGGATCTTCTCCTCAAGGACAGGAGAGCAAAACGTGGAAATGTTTTCAGTACCCACCTTTAAATCGTCGGCAAACTTAAACCCATAACAATCATCGCCGGTGAACTGTAGGTCATTAATGTATAGCAAGAAGAGAAGAGGGCCCAAGACGGACCCCTGGGGACCCCACATGGAACCTGAATCCCGGTCGAAGAGTGATTGTCCCTCGTGGTCGAAGAGTGATTACCATTAAACGTTTTGTAGTGAGTAATCAGTCAGCTGATAGGTGAAGTACCCAACACGCCAATAACTGCAGATTTTAGGATAAATCTGCTTCATGAAAAATTTAATTGATTCCCTTTAAGTGGGAAAAACAAAATACAATTTATGAAGAAGCTATATAAATATGGGAACTCAAAACTTCTAAGAAAAATGAACTCGAAGGGGAGATTTGTACTTAAGTGCTTAATTCACAGGATTAAGCTACTAACACACACAATCACCACTGTATTCGAAGCAGCGAGAGACGAAGAAAAAGATGAGAAATTATGTGTGTTTATATCTTTTTTTTTTCTACCTCACTCGAGGGAAAGTGGGAGGAAAAAAAAAGGGAGGAACCGAGACGCAGCAAGGGAGAGAGAGATAGAGCCAGTGAGAGAGAGAAACCATGAGAGAGAGAAAACGATTAAGAGAGAAAGTCATAGAAGGGGAAAGAGAGCAGAACAGAGAGCAGGATGATCTTGTTATTATCAGTCCAACTATGAGTTGGAGAGTCCACCTATATGGTTAGGTTCTGGATCGAAAATTCTAGCAAAGACTATAATGGCCGTTCCACTCTTGAAAGTAACTTTCCAAAACAGGCTGGTTTCACTGGTGATGTCATATAAGTTGCTGTGGGCAACTGAACCTAACTGTTTTGGATACTCTTATCATTTCTCACATACCCATACATTTTCATATATATTAAAATTGAAGATTGAAACCTGTAAGTTTAGGTGTTATTTTGTATTCGGTCTTGCACTGTGCGCTCCAACATGTGCCTGCACCAGAAAAGTCTTACTTCATATCCACGACATGCACATTCAACAATATGCTTTTAGTCAGTACAACCACTTTTTGGCATTTCCAAATCAGATTTCCAGTCTGAAATAATGTCCACACACACTCCAGTGGATCACCAGTCACTAACGAGAGAAGCACCCAAGCAACAACACGGTCAATGGCTTCTAATTCTGCTTCAAATACAGTACATCCAGCTGGTGGTCGAACTCTCAAAGAGCTTCTCCGAATCTACCTATCATAAATCACAATCGCCAGTCCCACTCTTCCAATACGACCAGATCAATCTGTAAAAATTTGAAAATCACTACGTCTCTCATATCTGTACTGAAGTCGAACAGGCAAATAAGTTCAATCAATCAATGTTTCGGTGATGCAGGCAAGACTTGGCATCCACTCTTGATGGCCTCAAAATAACTAAATTTTGTGTGAGCTTGCAAGTGTACAGGTACAAATCCAGCAATAAGATACAGACCGTCATTGGGTGAGGTTCGATATGCTCGGCAATATTGAAAGTAAAATAGACGAGCTATAAAACCAAGCTATTTTCAAAGCCAGGTGCCATTACCACAAGCTCCCCTAATCTCAGCTGAATAATGGCTCCTCGGCAAAACAGCATGAGTAAAAAGTATGGGCAGAATGTTAGAACGGACACCCCAGTTCGTAAAACAACATATTTCAACTTGTTTGAGACATTTAAGACTATACCAAAAAATATTTGTAGAATGTTCAACAAACAGAAGTCCAGAGTCCATCGACATTCCAATACATTTCATTGCGGAAACAACTTCCAAAGTAACACCACCAAATCTTAACACAGGAAAATGAACAACTCTTGCAATAGAGAAGAACATATATTTTATCTTGTCATAATACAGATAAGCTTGTTCTCCAATGCCCAGTCATTAAGAATAAAGGACACCTTTATCCAAAATTTTTCTAGTCCAGCTACCATAATAGAAGTCAGTTTAATCATTGTATCATCAGCAACTGCCTGCACGAAGAAAAACTCAGCTCGTGGGTCATCAGACAAGGTTTCCGGCAGAGCTCTGCCGTGCACCAAGGCTGAGTCCACTTCCAGGACGAGGACCAACTGCCTTCAGGGGGAGTAGATAGGGAGAGTAAAAGTGGTAACGATGCATGCAGCCAAAGACCATGGCACCAGAGACGCCTGATGCAAGCACCAAGGGGAGAAAAGGAGGCAAGCAAAACCACAGTCGAGGAAACTCTTCCCCAATGCCACAAAACTCCTCAAAAAAGTGAGTAAGAAGGCCAAAACCACAAACACGAATCGTAAATTAAGAATGAAAAAATAAAGCAATTAAGGCAAGGCCCCAAAATGGTAACACAATCTAATGAAAAACAATTCAACCAACAGTTAGTAGTTAAACCAGTTCAACCAGTAAATAATGCTCACAGAGCATATTCAAAAAGTCAAATAATTAATCAATAAACCAAACAGTTAAATTAAATTCGGTTATATAGAATCAATTTTAAAACACGCGACATGGGCAAAACGGACAGACAAAGAATATCTTGTGTTCCTTTACGGATAGCGATACGATGCTATGCCAGCTACTCTAGACAAAGTCATTGTCTTCAGTTTTTGGTGCATAGTTATATAAATTCTTCTCTGTATTCTTTCAGTCAAGAGTTCAAAGATTCTCAGTTAAATCCTTCGGAGATACAAAGCCTCATGAAGTGGGCCCTGGCATCCACACTTAAGAGCGGAGTGGATTCTGGTAGCACAAAAATTGCGCATTCAGAACCTTTTTCACACTCACATTCACCATCTTCCACTTTTCAAATCTGTGTAAATATGCTTGCAAGTTGCCATGGTTGGTTACGACTTGATTCACTTAGAGGGGCAGATCGTAGAAACAGCGGTAGCAATTGACAGGAGTATTCCAATAGGTTTGCCAGCTAGAGTGGGTCAACTTAGGGCTGGATATGATTAGTAGTACGCCTTCAGATGTAACACTGGAAGTTCTTCTGGTGGCATCTTTAGCTGCTATATCCACAAGATCCTTCCCATAAACTTCTGCGTGGGCCCAGACCCAGGCAAATCTGCAAGCCATTGCATTTCTCAGGCTGCAAAATTCACCGTTGTCAGTCAAGGTGCGAGAACGAGTCAGAATAGATATCTACTTGTTCATGATCTCCAAAGAAGTCCAAACAGTACCTAATTGCAATTGTAATCGCCC
>JAHWFP010109449.1:0-16145 GCA_023313725.1 Lithobius niger | reverse complement strand
CGGTTGCACATTTGGTATTCGACAGGTTACATGTTCGGTTGTATGTTTAGGTATTCGGCAAATTTCATAGTCTGTTAACCCCTAGTGATACTGCAGTATAAAAATCCACAGCAATTCCCACAGTTGAATAATTCACTCATGCTAAACATATCAAACACCTATAACTAATGTTTACCTCAATGACTTCACAATTCCATCAGTTGCATCAAAAGGAAATTCACTCCTCTCAGCACAATTAGATCCTTCAAAATGACCAACTTGTAGGTGAACTGTACACAGGTTCAGCCAGGTTGATACCTTCAATACACAGAAATTAAGTAACCTCAACAGAGCATTCCAAAAGTATCTCATGAGGGATTCTAACATTTTTCAATCGACTGATGGCTCCATCCATTCGGTTGCTAATTCATCCAGAATCAGTCGATAAACTATGCCTCGCATATGCTCATAATTCTGCAAAGTCAACCTTCTTTGCGTGCTGCTGCCAATGATTACATCCCACAATCCCTCAAGCATCATTCAAGATGTCACTTCTATTGAACAGACACGATTTTGAAGAAATATCGGAACAAATATAAAAGAAGAAATATAGAAGAAATATAGAAGAAATATAAAAGAAATATATAGGAACATCTACAACCTAATAAATGTGAGCAAGCAAGGATTGAAATAGTTCGTTAGCCTCTTTAACTCTTTGTTTTGCCTTTGAAATGCTCTATTAAGCTCAGTTAGAATGCCGTGTTGTGGCAGTGCCAAACTGTCTGCAGTAGCGGACGCTTCATTTGCACGTGTGTGGTGGTTTAGGAAGGTCCTGACTGTTGAGTTTGCTCGCAATTTTATGTTTATTGGAGGTACCCCAAACTGTTCACAACATTTGTGAGGTTCTCAAGATTTGATTGATCGTTTCAGAGATATTGGAACTACGATGGCTTTAGAAGATAATTGGGCCCTAATTTTTAGGAACAAAGATGCTGACTGGTTAACACTAAGGCTGTACAGATACAGATTCTACATCAGTAGATCTTCAGTCATGCAGTGCAATGTTATTGTTAAACGTGTCTGTATTTCTTAGACCATTTAAAACAGAAATATGTTTCTTACGCCCCATCTCACCACCTAAAAGTAACACACGAACCCTTTTTTTTCATTTTTGTTTGCTATGAAGCTTGGCTTATTGTAGCAAAATCAAATTGTTTTAAAATGTTTGTATTATGTCCAAGAGGGCATAATATAGGGCAAGACTTAAAAAGAGGCACGATTTAATGTAGTTTCAGTCTCTTGACGCTATTTATTGTGTAGGCTTGATCTTAAGCAAAAATGAAGGAGATTTAAAAAAAATGAGAAAAAAACCGCCTGGAAAAAAATTAATTTTCACCCGAGAAACAACTTTCTTTTTGTTAATGGCCTTAGCACTTTAATTTACAGGTACTACACATTAAGCATCGCTGATGGAGAACTTCGTGCCTGCAGAACACCACGAATACCTCCTCTTAATACCTACTGGTATCATTTAGCAAGTAAAAAAGGTTAAAATTCTAAGGACTATCGCTAAAACTCCAAGCTGTCTTTGCTATCACCACTAATCTTTAATGTGGCAGTCATCTCTCTCATGGCCTCCTGACTAGTTCTAGTTTTGGGCTTCACCAACTCCTGACGTGTAATCTGCAAACAAATGCGCAGCTAGCTAAAACATGTCCTAGCTCTCTGTATGCTTGCCGCCTCTGTATGTCCCCGGTTTTTAACGTTGGTGTTGGATGGAGTTTTGTTGGTTTGTTTTTGCTGTTCCCAGTTTTTGAAATTCCCATTATTTTTCAGGTGGCTTTTGAGGTATGTCGTCTTCAAAGAAGAAGTCAAAGTCTCCAGAACGTGTGGGAGCCTAATGAACATGAGCACGATCAGTTTATCTCTAAATAGGAACACAAAAGAGCTTAATTCTCGTCGATGGATAAAGTTGATGAGTGAGCAGCAACAATTATAGCAAAATCTTCACATTCCATGATTAATGCTGCTTTCTGATCAATACTTGGAGCCCAAAAAGTTGTTTCATTTGTGATTGCACCATTATTAGTGGGTAATTTAATTAGATTTCCAAGTTTTAAATTAATGTAGGATTCAGCGAGGGATGGACTGGGGAGTTCAGAAGACAGTTATTATTGCACAGTTAGGATGGGTTTATGTCAGTGTACTACAACTGCATTATCACAGTTGTACATCATCGTAGCGGCAAGAATTTATAGGGATAGCGGGAAAAGCTGCTGTTCTACACACAGCCAGTTTTCAAGTTCAACTCACTGTTTTCAGCTAAGAACAGGTTATCCCTCCCCACCCAGAATTCTGCCTGAAGGTCGTTTTCAAGCTCCCCTTTACCCATTTTCTCAATGATGGGAGCATGCCATGAAACCCTCAGACAATAGAAGCAAGTCGACATTGAATTCTGAATCTGCCCATACTAGGATCACAATTCCAGAATCAATGCAGGTAAATTTAAACATTTTAAACCAAGGCTAATGTTGGCGTATACAGACTATATTAAAGTGTAAGGTCACCACAACAGACATAGGTAAAGGGCGAAAACACCGTTATGCCAACAAATAAAGGTAATCGTCAATTTTCACTTCACATCAACTTTTAACACTTTCTGCCAGACCGATTTGCTTTGGGTTGGATTCGTTTTACGCAGAAAGTTTCATTTATACTACATATACCAAGATCGGCGCCCCACCTTTACTGGGGGGTACAAGGGAGGGGCCAATATAACCCCAAAGATCCCCCAAAACGTCAAACCGAAGAGAAACCAGACCGCAAAATTTAGCCAATTTCGATTTACAACCGCCCAGTTTTTGACGAGTTTCTGCTCTAATATGGACATACGATACGCCTTTACAATCACTGAAGTCTCCCCTTGCCTACCGCTAAGTTTGCTTTATTCCAAAACTTACTACTTTTCAGGCTGCTTACGAAACAATAAAAGTCGACAACGAAATAGCACTCTCAGCGTGAATGAAATCGGCCACCATTACTCTAGTATCGTTCGCGTCTAAAAGCGCAGTCAAACCTTCCTGTGAGCTCATTCGCCAATGTACTATAGTAGCTATGGTAAACAAATGTCATGAGCAGCGAGTATTTCGGCCTTTTTGGCTGATTCGTGCAACAATCCGAAAATTTAAATTTGAAGTAACACTTTGCTACGAAACCCGTGGTTACGGGCCAGTATGCTTTTCAAATATTTCAGAATTAAGATCGGACTGCGGTTTTAGACGAGAACGATGCGAGAACAATGGCGGCCGATTTCATTCATGCTGAGAGTGCTCATCAAAATGTGGGCGCTAAATTTTGCGGTGTGGTTTCTCTTCGGTATGACGTTTTGGGGGGTCTTTGGGGTATTATTGGTCCGTCCCCTGTAGCCCCCAGTAAAGGTGGGGCGCGGATATTGGTTATGTGTAGTATAAATGAAGCTTTCGGCATAAAATGAATCCAACCCAAAGCAAATCGGTCCGGCAGAAAGTGTTAAAAGTTGATGTGCAGTAAAAACGGACGATTACTTTATTAGTTGGCATAACGGTGTTTTCGCCCTTTATCTATGTGTGTTGTTGATATGATGTTGTCCGTGCCGGCTCCTTGTGGTGGGTAGTAGGTAAAAATACCCCAGGCAAAAATACCCCGGGAAAAATACATTGGAAAAAATACTTCTGTCAAAAATACCACCGGAAAAAATACCCCTAGAAAAAATACCCCTGGAAAATACACTCCCGGAAAAATACACCCCAGTAGATGAAAGACAATCAAAATTTTATTTTGCCAAAACAGCGTTAATTAACTTCTCAGCACGAATGATAACTGGAGCGAAACTGGGAAGCAAGACGTGCAATTTTTGTTCCAGTTGGGCTTTGCATGAGATGCAACCTCTTTCCTCGCAACCAGTTCGTTTAAACGCTACTGCTTGCGGTTAACAAGTGCTTGCATTAATCATAGAACAAGGGATACTTTTTACACATATTTCGTAGGTAAAATCCTCAAAGCATAATTTTCAACGTCCATCGCTGTAATTTCACCTGCCAGGCTAAGGCAGTTGGAAAGCAAAGGAGATTAATTTTTTTCAGTGGCTTTGATTCTTTTTGGCTAAATCGAAACTAATCACAGATGCAGAAAAGTTAGATTCTGTTAAAAAAAACTAATACGTAAATTATTTTTATACAATTATAATCATTTCAGGCAATCTCGGGCCTTTATCATTTGACCTTGTGTGTGGAAGAGACACTGGGTGCTAAAATATTGGATACTTTAATTCACATTTTTAAGATTGGTTACACTATCAGGACTTGGGGTATTTCTCCGGGGTATATTTCCAAAGGGGTATTTTTTCCAGGGGTATATTTTCCAGAGATATTTTTTCTGAGGTGATTTTTCTGGGGGTATTTCTTCCGGGGGTATTTCTTCCAGGGTATTTTTTCCGGAGTATTTTTTCCAAGGGAGTTTTTACCTAGATTCACACTGCGACCATGTCCGTTTTCTCTGAACTTGTGTACACTGGCATTTGTAATAGTGGTTTCCTTTATAAGTGTTCAGAAGACCAGAAGTACTGTACACATGTTTACAGTGCTATACCAGGTAAGAACAACTTTAAACAATCAATGCATCAATGCAGGTGAATTTAAACATTTTAAACAAAGGCTAATGTTGGCGTATACAGTCTATATAGTGTAAGGTCACCCTTATTAATGTGTACTGGTGTAGTGCAAGCCATCGTTTGGTATGGGTGAGATGTGCCGTACCGCATCAGAGCCCCATCCCAATGAAAGAAACTGAATCACAATTATCTGTGGAATGGGTTGGGGAGGGGGTGATGCAATACACCAAGTGAAAGGTCCTAAAACCGGGAAATCTCAATCACGTCCTATATACGGTGACCAAAGTATGTAACTAAGCGCCATTTCTAGCTTCGAAAGTCCAGTTTACAAAAGCAGTTTCAAAGGTATTGTTTTGTCCGCTGAAGGATAAGTCACCCCTGCCAAAAAAAAGAACATAAATAAAATAATCTTCAAAATAAAACTTTCGTAATTAGATGTGATAGAGAATGCCAAATAGACTATTTTGCCTGTCATCTGACCTTTTTAAATCAGTACATAATTATGAAGGTGGGAATGGCGTAGTTACATACAGGTCTCTATATTGGACGTAGAGAGTAACAATGGGATTTTAATGTTAACAGTTTTTGTTTTAAAACCCTCCCATTTGTGTAATGCTTAACCTTCCCATTCCGTGGGGAATTTTAGTTTTGCCACTTGTGGGCTCCCATGAGGAGATAAGGCCTATCTCCTCCATTTCGAATGATAGAGCTCCCTACACCAATACAGACAAGGTTTCGTATTTCCATCTTTATTCATTCAAAAACTTCAACAGTTACCTAGGACTTTTAAGATTCCCTTCTATCCTTTGGTAAAATAGCCTTTTCTCCTGCCATTACTTAGGCCTTATCAGCCAATGAAGACAATGCAGTGTAATGGGTATTAGGCATTTATAATCTAAGGATGGGGGGCCAAAATGGCTAGATATCCCAGAGCAGGAATGGTCTCGTTAACCCTGTGACTCGATGGGTAGGGCCTGAAATGGGCTAATTTTGATTTCATTGTTGTAGGAATTACCTTGCTGAATTCTTATTTTTGTCTCGAGGTTCCCTGAAAGG
The DNA here is from genome assembly GCA_023313725.1 of Lithobius niger. Taxonomy (NCBI): domain Eukaryota; kingdom Metazoa; phylum Arthropoda; class Chilopoda; order Lithobiomorpha; family Lithobiidae; genus Lithobius; species Lithobius niger. The sequence goes on along the minus strand of JAHWFP010109449.1, from coordinate 10,462 downwards.
AACCTTAAAAGCCCAAATGTTCGCTCATAGATTACGACTATCGTTGATCTATATTCAGAGCCAAATTAACCAGGAAATCTTGGGCCTAGCGCCCCACGATTTCCACCCTGGGCCTACGTCCCGACTATTTACCTTTACGAAAAAATGCCCCTTTTGTTTAAAAAATATGCCTATTTTGCTTTTCTGACAATGAAGCGATAAATGCTGATCTGCACGGCCAGGAAAGGGACAGAAAAGAGCGAAAAAAGACAGTGGCAAGCTAAAGAAAAAAAAAGGTACCCGAAAAAGTTACTTAAAATCGCCCCTGCCCACTCGTACGTCTGTGCACGCTACTAGTTTTTAATGCCCAAGTTGAGCTGTTGCAGCTTAAGACTAACACGGACAAAGCAACCAACTTGTCTATGATTTAAAGCCAGACAGTGGCGCATCTGGTAGAAACTAAACTAATATTTTCCCAATCTCGGTGATAATTTTGGGACTTCCCCCCCCCCACCACCTTCCCTTTCATACTATGCACGAGCCATTAAAGATGTGGGGCCTAATCCCCCTCTGTATTAGTTTTGTTAATAGCAAATTGATTTATATAACCCCTACCACTATCCAACTTTATCTCTGAAAACTTGGTCCAAAGGATGACCAGAGAATAACTCCCTTTGCTATTTCACGTTGTTTGTAATCATATCAAAAACCAAAACTGGTAAAAGAAACTGCCAAGTTCCGAATGGTTCCGCCCTTGAAAGGAGTAATATCAACACACCAAAACATTCGCCAAGTTAAACGCACCGACAAAAAATTCGAAGGTTAAATGAAAACTAGAACATTGCTACTTTTGGTAGCAATGTTTAAGTTTTCATTTAACATCCAAAGTATTATTCGGTGCGATTAAGTTAGCGAATGTTTTGGTGTGTTGATATCACTCCTTTGAAGGGATGAATCATTCGGAACTTGGCGGTCTCCTTTACTAGTTTTGGTTTTTGATATGATATCACTTCTTTTTTTTTTGATTGCGTATTAAGACTCAACTCAACTAGCCTGTAGATTTGTAATAATGTGCCACATCAACTATAGCTTAAGTTGTCCAATATTTTAATTTTGTATCACTCCTTTGAGATGCCGAACCATTCTTAACTTAGTCACCTCTGTCACTTTTGGGTTTTGTTTTAATTTTGTTTACGGTAATTTTTTTTATTAGTTCATACCAGTCTATTTTGTGAGGCCGAACCAGACTCAACTTGATGGACTAGTTTTTGGTTTTATTTTGACATTTGTTTGTTTTTCGTGAATTTTGTGTTAGGCACTTAAGCTCAGGCGTCGCGCTACAATGATTTACCTCCTTGACAATTGAATTGATGTGATGTTTGGTTGCCTAACTTGGCGCGACACACTAGCGTGTATCTAGATTACATTCACAAATACATAGTTTTGACCTGGCTCTCTCCTGGCTATTGTTTACCGCATACGAAACACTTGATCGAAAACCACTTTGTGCGTTGTAAACTGTAAGTAAACAACACAACCTTAATCAACGAAAACCTACATTTGTAAAATGATGCCATTGCTATAAGCAAGATAGAACATAGCCAAGTCTCATTTCTAGCTACTCAAAATGGTTTGAGTATCCACTAAACTATCCACCTAAAAACACAAAGCTATTTGCCATTGTTTATGAAAGTTTTCAGTTCATCTCGCGCTACACACATCCGCACGTAACGCGGCCATTTTCGGCTGCTGTAGCAGTAAACACCCCTACAAACCTTGCTCGGCGACCAAGGTTTGTTGGGTCCCGACACGTGTTACTCTTATGCGTCATACACTTAGGATTTGTATACGTGGTCTCGTTAGGTCAAGGTGGATCAACGCGGATCAAGCATTAGCATACACGGTTACTTCATTCCTGGTGAGTTGGTACACGCGGTCGCGAGATTTTGAGTTACTCGGGAAAGTTAGGTCAATTTTCGAAGGCACCCCAGGAGTCGCAAGAATCATGGCTGACAGATGGTAGGAAGGCTCTCACCAATACTGGTAAGAATTTTAAGCAGCTTCCCTAATTACGATGTTGTACAAAGATGTACATTAGTAGTTTTAACAGATTTAGGCTTCTAGAAATGTAGTTGAACTTACTGATTGATATTTTTGTCCTATTCAGGTTCAAATCGACTAAATTCGTCCAAATTCATCCAAACGGGTAAAAGGAAAGCTCATAAGTCCACGTAAACATGGACAAATCAAGTTGTTATTGAAAAATACATGCTTGACACATGAGAGTATTGCAAAACAATTGCAAATTCACCTCTGGTGGTTGATTTGGTAAAGAAAAAGGATGGACTTGCATTACCCAAGCAAAAGAGAAAGTGTGGGAAAGCATGCCTATCATCTGCCCGTGATATTCGTAAACTGATGCATCTTTGTCAAAGCAATCACAAATTGTTCTCACAAATTTAAAACAACTTTGGGAAAAATCGGGGGTTATTGCAAGCCTAGGAACTGTCAGGAGGCGTCTGTGTGCAACTGATAAGAAAGCTCGACGGCCACGAAAGAAGCCAAAAATCATGCCGCGGATGTTGAAACAAAGAATGGCCTGGGCAAAATGGTATAATGTTTGGGCTTCTCAACAGTGGAACACGGTAAAACACATCAATACCAATTTTTTTTAGTGTTTTACCTTATTCCATTGTTGAGAAGCCCAAGCCTTGTCCTGTTCTGCCCAGTCCAGTCCTTGTTTCATCATACGCGGCATGATTTTCGGCTTCTTTCCTGGCCATAGAGCTTTCTTATCAGCTGCACACAGACGCCTCCTGACGGTTCCTGGGCTTGCAATAACTCCCGATTGTTCCCAAAGTTGTTTTAACTTTTTGAGGACAGTTTGTGATTGATTTGCCAAAGATGCATCAGTTTACGATTATCACGGGTACATGACAGGCGTGCTTTCCCACATCTTCTCTTTCGCTTGGGTGATGCCATCCTTTTTCTTTACAAAATTAACCACCAGAGGTGAATTTTCAATTGTTTTGCAATACCGTTCTGTGGTAAGCTTGTATTTTTCAATAACAAGTACTTGATATTGATGGTCATAACAAGTACTTGATTTGACCTTGTTTACGTGGACTTATGATCTTTCCTTTACCCATTTGGACAAATTTGGACGAATTTGATCGAATTGAACCTGAACAAGACAAAAACATCAATCAGTAAGTTCAACTACATTTCTAGAAGCCTAAAAATGTTAAAACTACTAATGTAAATTTTTGTACAACATCGTAATTAGGTAAGCAGCTTCAAATTCTTACCAGTATTGCTGAGAGCCTTCCTACCAGCTGTCAGCCATTTGCAATGATTCTTGCGACCTTTGGTGTCAACCTTAGGAAAGCTGCCAAAAAGCATCACGCAGTGCCATTTAGTGTTGTAAAATAGATTTAAACACATACCTAACACTAAAATGAAGTTTTAATATCAGTTAAGTAACATAAATAGTCAATGTAAGCTTCTAATTGAAAAAAAATGTACTTTTTTTGGCAAATCCATAATAATTGGTCATGACTGTATTTCGGCGAAATTTTGAAATACATAACACGTGCTCCAAGAATTGTTAGGCACGGTAGCAATGACATAGCATGCGCACGAAGAATGAAAAAAAAAACCGTTACTTTAAATTGTAGTCATGTTACTTTGAATTGCAGCTGCTGCTGCTCCTCCTCCTCCTCCTGTTTTCTGTTTCTGTATTATATTAGTAGATTTGGATGCTCAGAAATTATGTTCGGAGGAAAAACATATCCAAAACGGCCACTTCACAGTTTTGGAATTTTGCTTTGTATACAATTTTTTGGTATCAAATTATACGGACTTTGGGATCGCCAATTCAAAAATATGCTCAGAAATTGTGGTAGACAAATCCAGAACATATCCGTAATGGCCACCTCAATTTAAGAAGTATGGTATTTTCCTTTGCATGTAAGTTTGGCATTTTTTTATAATGCTGAGGGCTAAAGAAGGCACGTAAACTGGAGGTACATGGAGAGGTAATGGCGTAATCCCTCTATTTATTGATCCCTCTAATAACCCAAAGTGGACATGCTTAGGATTTTATGAAAGGAGAGATCTAATTCTTTTCATCAATCCTACCGAAATTGTTTAGTTTAGATAGGGACCGTCCTACGCCCATTTAAAAGTGAAGAGGTAATGATGTAGCGACGAAGACATTTGGTGATTTTTGAATTCAAAGTGCTCTTACGAGCCCTCTAATAGCCTAAAGTGGCGGATATGTTTAGTACTTTTTGGAAGGAGGGGTTCTATTCTTGCCATCAATCCTAACTGAAATTGTTTAGCTTAGATAGGGACCATCCTACGCTCATTTAAAGGTGAAGAAGTAATGGCGTAGTGGTGAAAGCGTATGGTGATTTACGAATTCAAAGTGCTCTTGCAAGCCTAAGCCGGAAATATACATGCTTCAGATTTTATGAGAGATGAGGATTTATTCTTTCCAACAATCCTAACCGAAATTATTTAGCTTAGATACAAATACATATATGAGCATTACAATAGCACTTTGAAATTGAACTTAGACGCTACACCAATTACAGCTAGACCTTTAAATAAGCGTAGGAATGTCCCTATCTAAGCTACATAATTTTAATTAGGATTGAAGGAAAGAATAGATCCCCACCTATCAGAACATCTTAAGGATATCCGTTTTGGTGCTAATAAAGGGCTTGCAAGAGCACTTTGAATTCGAAAATCACCATACGCTTTCACAGCTGCGCCATTACCTCTATGTCTTTAAATGGGCGTAGGACGGTGCCTATCTAAGCTAAACAATTTCTGTTAGAATTGATGGAAAGAATATATCCACAACTTTCAGAAAATCCTAAACATGTCTATTTTGGGCTATTAGACGGCTCGCAAGTGCTCTTTGGATTCTAAAATCACCATACGCTTTGACCCTACGCCATCCTTACCTTTCCACCTTTGAATGGGCGTAGACATCTTTTGCTACGATTGCGGTGAAGAATATATCCCAGCCTTTAAGAAAATCCTACGCATATCCATTTTGGGCTATTAGTGGGCTCGCAAAACCACTTTGAAATCGAAAATCACAATACGTACTGATCCCTATGCCATTACCTCTTCACCTTTAAATGAGCGTAGGACGGTCTCTAAGGTAAACAATTTTTCTTATGATTGATGGAAAGAATAGATCCCCACCTTTCAGAAAATCCTAATTGTGTCCATTTCTGGCTATTGTAGGGCTAAAAAGCGCACTTTGAAATCCCTATAACAACCAACTGAAAAAAAGGAACGTTTGGGCAAATTAAGGATGATTAATACAATTTTGGGGTTCAAGGGTTGTTTTTAAAGGGTTATTTTCAAAGATGTATATCACCTTTCCTGTCCAGAATTGTGTGCTGAACGTTTTTGCTTCACATAATGCTTTTGATTTTTTTGTCGGTTGACGAGTTACAGCCAAAAAAAGTTTTTTTTTTGTTTTTCTTGGGGGGGGGGGGGGGGGGAAGGTTAGGACCATGCAAATTTGTGTCCCGGGATTTTTAGTCTCCTCTACCCATGTACTAACTGAAATCAAAGGAGCAAATTGGTTGCCAGATGTGAAACTTTTTTCAGCCCTACCAACCCACTAGAGCCGCTTCAAGATGCACCACCTGAAAATCTCAAACTGATAAAGTGCTCTTAGTGAAAGCATCATGCTGAATTGAAGGAAGAAATGGAAACCTCATGGAAGACAAATCATAAAAGGGTTTAACGATGGAAGACAAATCGTTGTGGCTGCAAAAATGATCGCCTGCCATGAACGATGGTTGCTCATTTAACACTACTGGTTGTTGCAGTGAATTGACACGTATTGCTGAGGTTGAAAGAGACAATGATGACGACTACAATGAGACCTTATGGTGACGGGAATATAGTGGTTGATGATAATGATGAAGGCAAACTGTATTGTTTAAAGAAGACTTTTTACTGTATGTGTTACCTTAACAGCCACACACTTTATATATCTTACTTAGAACTTAGCATTATAAAAAAAAATACCATACAAACCTTAAACACAAAGGAAAATGCCAATATTGTTAATTTGAGGTGGCCATGCCACCAATTCTAGATATGTCTAATGTTGTTTTCTAAGCTTAAATTTGAACTCGGTATCCCAAAGTCCATATAATTTTATACAAATGGCAAATGCCACGACTATGTAAGACGTCATTTTGGCCGCCATTTTGGAAACGTTCTTCCTCTGACGTCTGACATTATTTCTGAACCTATTACTGATCTAATTCTAAAAATCCAAATAATCATATAATTCGATACCAAACTAGTATACAAAGAAAAATGCGAAAATTGTGAATCTCGGCCGTCATTTTGGATAGGATTTTTCTCTGACGTCTAATACTATTTCTGAATACCTTTTTGGACTTAGCAACCACATAAACCTATAATTTGATACCAAACTTTCAATGAAAACGGAAATTTACAATATCTAAAATGTTAGGTGGCCATATTGGCCGCCATATTGAATATATTGAGATGCCCAAGGGTGACAAAATGTCATCAACCGGTTTCTTGAAGCTGACCACGTCCTTTATCAAATTCAACAGTAAAAAAAACTTGATACCAAATTTTGGGGTTGACCTGAAATGTCATTTGGCTGCCAGAATAGTGTGGATGTATGCATGTTTGTTATCCAGTTCAACCAATATCCGAATCAACCCATTCCCTTTGGCATAATACAGCTGAAGGTCACTGGCAACGTATTTAAGGCTTTAGGGATGATCTGGATCCCGGTTGTTTATACATATACAGAATTTGATGGGTCATTATCAGAATACTGAATTCCCTCATTCGCAATTGAATTGTTGACCATGTTAGCATTCGTGTTAACTTTGTCAAGCGTCAAATGCCCAGGGATTGACTTGTATGCCCCCTGGATTGCCCCTGGATTGTACTGGAATGTTGTCAATAGTAAAGATCTGTCATGCAGTACTAATGGACTTGGCTAATTAACTTGTGCCAGCGTAATAAACCCTGTGGAGTGCGGAAAAGGAAACAGTCTCGTCTCACTCATTTATGCTCTTGCATAAATTGATGTCAATTAGCGTAAATTCAGATACCTTATAATATTTGCATCCTGACAAAAGCATAGAAAACTGCATTCGGATTAGTGAAATACAGGGTAGAACAGATAACTTTACCCAATAGGCCTGTAGAAAAAATAGGCCTTAAACTAATAGGCCTATACATAGCAATGCTAGAGTCCGGCCAGTGAAAGAATGACTCGGCGTTCGTCGAATATCGCGCTTTTTTGCCAGTAGGATAGGTGCACATTGCCAACAGCGAGTTCAATCGAGCCCAGACATGGCGTCGAATTTGACTCCGTTAGCGAAATGCGGTAAAACTTGACACAGTCAAGCTCTGGGAGATGTTTAAAACGTCGTCTAGTATTTCGAATCCAGGCTGAGTGAATTTGGAGAGTATAGAACTAACACGCAATCCTGAACGTGTGCAGTGGCTGCTGCTGGAGTGTTGTAACGTTTTGCTAAATTGCTACACGTCTCATGCAAGGCGCGTTAAGCCAGAGATACTATAGCTAACGCACGTTAGCGTTAGCTATAGTATCTCTGGTTAAGCCTATAGCTTTTCCGGGCAAGTGATGTAGAGACGCCGGGGGAAAAAAAAAGGCCGCGTCTATCACCCATTTCACAGCTCAATTTTTTCGACACGTCAATAAGACGTATTATTGTAGACATGCGTACAAATAAACAACTCCCTATTCTTAAGAAAGTGTCGGCAGAGCAAAGGAATGCTTGGGGTTTGCTGAAAAGGATAGCCGTCTTGTTAGAAGTCTTGGTAAATAAAAATAAAAATCCATTGTGCTCTTATTTGTGTTATTTCCCAGCTGCTGATTACACTGTACTGTATTACAAACTAAATTGACAAATTGGCATGAGGATTGGTGGGGGGGGGGGAGCGCACCTAGTTTTCCATATTTTTATGGTAGTAATCGGCGCTATGCAGCAATTAAAGTAAGGGGCGGTGATAAAGAAAACGTGGGATAACGATGCACCGATTCCTTGTTTCGTGCTACGATTCAAAATGTTTGTCAACAGAGCAAATCATTAAAAGAAGATACGTGCAACACTACAGAGTTAACGTTTGGATACAAGAAATCTCACGAAATGATCGGGAGTGGACAAAACAGATGTTGATTTGCAGCTCCACTTTGTTCTACGTATGTAAACAAACGAGAGGTCAACGAGAGGGTTTGACAACTAACACTGTTAATGTATTTGTTTTCCCTGTTTATCTAGGATTTGCACACGTTTCAAGGTAACACGTGTAAATTTATTGTAAACTATTTTCAACTCGCCAGGCTTTTGTTATCGAAAGTAATAGAACACTGCCGAAATCACGAGACGGCTACGGCCGATTTAACAGTTGCCGTACGCAGTCCAACAGTTTTTCGTGTTAGGTATAATATGCTTATTTTAGACATGTGGAGCTCGTCTTATTCTTCATTTGTCTTATTTTACTTTACTTATTTACAGTAAAATTTAAATTTTACTTTTTTAATAAAAAAAATTAAAGGGATTTAATTTAATATTTCACTATTATTTTGTTTGTTTGGATTTTGGGCAGCTGAACTTGGATGGCTTGCCTGCGTAACTTGTTGTTGCCTGGCAACCATAGGGGAGGATGAATGATGCTTTAAGCGAGAGCGACGTTTATATTTTCAGTAACGAAACTTGTTTTTAAGTGTATATCGTTTTTAAAAGTACTTCTAGTGGAACAAAAATTTTCTCACTTCACTATGTTATGAGAGGAACCACAAATTATCTTTCTTTACTGCTAAAATTATTTTACGTGTTGACGTAGCCATAACAACGTCTCAAAACGATCATTCCAATTGAATTCATTGCTAATGCACGGACGACCTCTATCCGATCATGTACAGTCCCGTCCAAAAGTAAATGAACAGGGCATTGTTGATCCAAATGCGTGCTGTAACAATGCAAAAGTCAAGCTAGTAGAGATGCGTGTAGACCATTGTTGAAACTTCCCATTATTCGAGAACGATGTATGGAGCTCTAAGACAGTCAAAATGACGCTTAAGAAAAGAATTAAAATAACTGACTAAAGAAGTGATTTACAGCCAACAATTGCCTTTGGAAATTTTTGAGAATTTATATTTCAGGGCTATTATCTCTTGTTGCAGTATTAATGTTTATTTTTTTCTTATTTATTCACTGCAATTAATTTCGTGTGTTCCTCCGTAAAAACTATTGCAACATTCACATAGGTTTGTTTGACTAGCAAAACCGTCACAGACCGTTGGGGAGTGAGGAGGGTGAGAAAAAATTAATGCATTTGCAATATTTTCGTACGTTTAAGGTAATATGCAAAACTGAGTCGCACAAGGATGCCAATGCGGAAACAAGCATCTTTAAGTAATAACACAGAGAAATTTTCCGGATCTGAAATCAAGTACCGCGTGCAAAAAAATGAGTCCTATTTTTGAAATTTTAGAAAAAAACGTATAAAAATCCACACTTTCCTTCAGCGCAGTGTCGTCATGAAAGCACATATAGGAAACCTTCTACTTTTAGTTGGGCATTACGACTACACCAAAAGCAATTTAGGAATTCTTCTACTAATTTTTGTTTTTTTTTATTAAATAGGACCACTTTTTCGAACCTAGAATTAGGTTCTGGATCTAGAAAATGTAGTCCCTATTTTTTTAAAGAACTTATAAGATAATTTCAGATTACGTTTTTTATCGGCCATTCTGTATTGTGTGAGAATTAATACCTAGGTTAGCAGAACAAAAATATTTCCAAGGCATCATGGCCGGAGCTGCCGGGAGGGGTGGGGGGGTGAGGGGAAGGACAAATTTCCCGCCAGTAAACCGTAACTGGTTTAAGAAATTCATACATTCGCAATAAATTCTTTAAGCTCTTCATAGAGATACAAACCTACTTACGTTGCTTTTTGGACTTAACTGTCACACAGCCTGAGCGGCAGCGTAAATGGTTCTCGTTTATACTTCTTTACCACTTGTCGAGCCGATTCGGCCTTTCTTCCTGGTTACTTTTCATAGAGGTTAACGAAACAAAACTAGGTGACCACAATGTTGGCTTATTTCTTCGTTTGTCAACTTCAAGCTTCAATTCAGATCCAATTCAACTAAGCCATACTGTCACCGCAAGTGAGACTAAGCGCCGTCAAGTACCGTTGCCTACACGATAGCTCCGTGTATGTAATCTAGTTAGCAATGCAAGTACCAGCATGCGCAATAGGTGAGCAGAATTGGAAAATTATATGGGAGTAAAACTTATACTGGATAGAGGTGCAAAACTGCTCAATAAATTCGATAGGACAAAATCCTACTCTGTGACTCCGAGGAGGGTAAAAGGCTACAGACCACATCGTAATGATGAGAAGTGCCTACCCGGAGTAAATA
>JAHWFP010109442.1:0-10883 GCA_023313725.1 Lithobius niger | reverse complement strand
GAAATTGATGGCTGCCATTGTGGAGCACACAAGTGACGACTCCACAGTGACAAAGAATCTTTGTTAATTGAATTAGTAACTGTTGCAAAGAAGTTGGCTATTGTTGAAGCAAACAAATATTTGAAGGAGAATTTTGAATCCTATTGAAGACCTTGTAGTTTTTGGCGTGGCAAGGACATTTCTGGTATTTTTTCCACCATTATGTCTGCTTTAAAAGCTGATGAACCAATATGGTCTCTTTTGGTACCACATTTTGACCGAATGGTGTCTGACAGGACAAAGCGAATTTTTTGTGCAAAAGTTACCTTTGAGTGCGACAAAGAATCTTTGTTAAATGAATGAGTAACTGTTGCAAGGAAGTTGTATATTGTTGAAGCGAACAAATATTTGAAGGAGAATTTTCTGGTATCTTCACCAGCTACACCTAAAACACTGTCCACTCATGATTTGCCTGACTTCGAGAGTGAGATCACGGAGCAGCATAGAAGAAAATCATTTTCTGTTACTAGGTCTCCACCTGTGCTTACCCCAGTTGTTAAGTCTTCTGCACTTATTGAACAAGGCTCCTGTGATCATGTAGGAACTGCTGTTGGTGGGGAAATTGGTGCAAGGCTTGCTGGAATCTCACCTCTGGGCACCAATGGAACAGTCGGCGAACAAATAGTAGCCAATTTGCCTGCTGAGTGTGAAAATATGGAGATGAATCGAACAGTGTTGGTGGAACGACTGGATGTTGCTGGTTCATCGGGCAGTGCTCTGAGGAGCGTTCGTACCTTGGAGTTTTGTACATAAACTATTGGCATGCCGGCTGGGGCCCAGACTGTGGGCGGTGCATTCGGATCGAGTGGTTCCACACAGATTTCTTTTATGATCAGGATGAAATCCCACCTGTGGAGCATGTTGTGGAGGGAAATTCTAGGAAAAGATACAGAGCTAACTCACTTGATTTGGACAAACACTCACGGGATCAGGAATCCTTTTCAACTGTATCAGCTTCACTGTCTATTATTGTTGATTAATTATTCGAGTCCACAGCAGTTGATGATGAGACCATTTTGTTATATCAAAAAGGAATCGATAAATTAGAAAGCAGGCCTTCAAGGAAGTCAATGGAAAAATTGTGTTTTGTAGGGAACATCAAATTCAGATCATGTTGTCTAGCCTAGACGTTATCCTTCATGACTTTCTCCGTTTGGTGACAATTATGAATAATTTGGAAATTTCTAGACTTAAGGCGGAAAGTCAAGCTTTGGTTCTAACAGAAAGAAACAATAATATCTCTATGCAATTTGTAGCTGAAAGGCACATGTGATACTGTTAATTCCCATGATGATACTCAGTCATTTATATCCATCTCATGTTACTGAACAGATTCCTAAACTGAAAAGATTCCTTATGTCACTTCAAGGTCCCAAAGTCTCACTAATGGGGCTTTAAATTACACCCAGAGTGGTACAAGCTGGGGCGACCAGAATTTTCCTAAGCTACTGAGAACAAGGATGTCTAGCAGAGGAAATCTTTATTTCAGTGGTGAAGTCACGTACGCAAAAGTGCTACAAAATGTTATAGCTGGACCAAGAATTACCAAGCATACTACCATTTTGCGTAGCAATGAAACCGATCCTGTTGTCTGGGTTGTCTGGGCTGATGCGGGTGCCACTAAGCATAACCTTATTAGCTCAACTACTATCAAGGAGATGGGTGGCGCATTCAAGCAAGTCGTTAAACTGCGTGACGGCAGCATCGCTGTCGAATCCAGAGATGCCAAACAATTGGAAAAACTTGCAACCACTGCTGCAGAGAAGGGTGGATTTGTCATTCAGCGGGTAAATAAAAGAATACCTACTCTGATGTTTACAGGCATAGACTCTGGATACGATGCAGGGAAGTTAAGGAATTAATCAGAATCTAGATCTACTGCAGCATCTTAGCAAAGAATCTTCGGAGAAAGGACTGAATTTTGTCACTAAAAGAAAATGTAGAAATCCAATTCATGAAAATTGGATTGCAGAAGTCTCGCGAGAAACATAACATCTTTATTAAAAAGTCACAATGCATAATTGACTCAGTCATCACCCCATGTTGAAGAATATTTCCCAGTAACGAGATGTTACAGATGGCAGCTATATGGCCATACTGCTGCGAAATGCAAGGGTAATATAGTTTGTCTAAAGTCTGGTGGTCCACACTCACTTACTGCTTGTTCTGCAACTGTTATGAGATGCCCACTTGTACCTTGACTAATAGTAAAACGCTTGAACACCTAGCCAGCAATCCTACCTGCCCCATTCTCATTGTATGTTAAAGATGATGCAGAGACAGAACAGTTTATGATAGCTGAAAAAAATAATCCTGCTCCCTTTTTCCTTCTTCTTGCGGTTTTGCCAGAATCTGCCAGTTAAACCTTGGCAAGGGTAGACCTGCTTACTCTAATATTCAGCTATAGTGTGAGCTAGATCTTCTCGCCATTCAAGAACTTAAGAGAGATGGAACACCTGAGTATAGCTGGAATCAGCATGATTGTTTTTATAGTGTAACACGGAACTCAAGATTCAGAGCCATGGTTGCCGTGAAAAACGGACTTTGTGATGAGACTTTGCTGTCTTAGTTCTCTGGACCTGATATTTATGTGATCAAGTGTGTAGCTGCCGATATGACAGTCGCCTTTGCTTTGGTATATTTGAAAGGTTTCCTCGCCCCATATGCTCTTTTGAGTTCTTTGGATCAGTTGGTGCGTGAAGAGGATAAGCTTGTTATTATGGGTGATTTTAATACCAAGAGTATTTTGTGGGGGAAGCTTTCTGCTCTCCGTTCGTCAAGAGAAATTTATCGGAGTGAAATTGTCGAAGACTTTGTGCTTACCAATAATTTGGACGTTCCAAACGACCCAAACTCACCGCCCACCTTCTGCACCCGCCTTGGGAAAAGTTGGATAGATCTCACCCTATCTGAGGAGCTTTTTATCAACCACTGGAAAGTAGAAGACATGCTATCTTCAAGCGATCATGCTATTATTTCGTTTAACATGTCACTTACGGCCACCACCAAGGATTTCAGTAGACTAAATGCTAATCATGCAGACTGGGCAGGTTTTAGGAGTGCACTTTTAGAATCTATTGATGAAGTTGACTATTTGGAAATTGTCTTAGCTGAGTTTGCTGCAAATCTTTTCCAAGGGAATGCTTACAATGACTGTATTAAATCCATGGCTCTTTCTGGTCCTGTATTTGGGAAGCCTTGGTGTAACACTAACATCTGGAGACAAAAGAAGTATGTGCATAAACTTCGTCGAGCCTTCCAGGCTGCTAGAGGTGATGTTCGTGACACTAAAGAAGAAGAATATAAATCTGCCAAAGGGGAGTACAAGCGCATCCTAAAGAAAGCCAAAATTGATTCTAGGTACAAATTTGTGATGAAGAGTCAAGTGCAAATCCATTTAGTCTACCATACCACATTTTATCTAGAAAAGTAAAGAACACAAGCCAGCTTGGTACTATTTGCCAGAAAGCTGGCACGTGGACCAAAACTGAACATGAAACATCTTAACTGCTTTTACAAGAATATTCCCAGCTGATGATGAGACTACAGACCATGATTGGCATAAAAGGGTTAGACAGTTCCTTAAAGAAGTATATTGTCGAGAGGATGATTTGCCCTTCGCCCACTCTGAATTGAATATCGCAGTCAATAGCACTTGAGCGGACGCTGTGCTGGAAATGATGGTTTTCCTTCCCATGCTCTGAAAATTTTGTTTGCACTGTGGGACATACTTGGATTAAGATCTTGAACATGTGCCTTTAGTTCGGAGTTTTTCCATCTTGTTGGAAAACTGCCCGTGTTGTGCTTATTCCGAAAAAAAGATAACAAATATAGATCAATTTGTTTGCTTCCTGTAATTGGGAAAATTTTATATAGACTTTGTAGCGACAGACTTATTTATCATCTTGAAACAGGCTCTTTATTATGTGAATCCCAGTTTGGATATCGGGTACAGAGAAATTTCATCTTAGCAGTCAGGAAGTAGGTTGAGAGAGTTAAATATCTTCATTCGGTTGGTCATCATTGCCTTGCTGTTGCTCTAGGTATTAGAAACGCCTTCAACTATGCCTGGTATCCGAAGATTCTTCCGTCCCTTAGATTAAAAAAAACTCCAAGGAATATTGTTAATTTAACTTATTGTTTTCTTACTGGTAAAAATGTCGTCCTTGGCACTTTTATTTCAACACGAATAGAGGATGCCCGCAATGATCGTGCCTGGGTCTCATACTCTGGCTACTTATTATGGATGAACTTCTTACTATTCTCAATGCATATACAGAAGATGATGTTAGAGGTGGAGCATTAGCTGATGACACCCTGGTATCACTTGGTGCACCTGCATTTTATAAGATTTCTTCACTTTGGACACTTGTGAGTGTTGATTTAAACACTTGGGTTCAAGAAAATAAACTCCAGTTTAACCCGAACAAAACTGCCACAATCTATCATTTCTCCAAGTATGTTCGAGCATCTAATCGATGTAATCCTTGTTTTTTGAAGAACTCTACGGATCCGGGTAGCAGTTGTTCTGATCGTAATTGGACCAATACTTACAACATTAGTTTCAATGGTGACCAAATCACTTCTGGAATTATTCTAACTTACCATGGCTTCATCACTGATCAGAAGTTTACTTGGATCGACCATATTATTAATCTGAATATCCAGATATGCAATTGTTGTGAACATTGATGGCAAAGTGACCTTTACAAAGAAGACTAGACTTTCAGGGGATAATTCTGTGTTTCAAGCTGAAATCCATGCTATTACTTGTGCCATCAGGTGCTGTTTGGATAATCTTGGAGAATATCAGGCCATAGATGTATACTCTGATTCCATGTCCTCCATGATGGCAATCGTGGCACCTTGTCCTTCCTCGCTTATTGCCACAGTTGCAAGGAGACTTTTGGATGAGCTATGTGCTTTGAAGATCTGCAGACTCGCATGGGTTATGGCTCACTTTGGGATTCACGGAAATGAGCTGACGGATATTGTAGCTAAGGAAGTGACTGTTTCTCGTAATGATGACCAGAATGTTGAGCTGGAAATGTTACCTGTCCCAGTCTGTTATTCTAAAAATCTGATGAAATCTAATCGCAAGTCTAAGTGGCAAAAACTATGGAACAACTCTATTAAAAGCAAATTTAATTATTCCTTCATCCCAACAGTCTCTTTTCTGTAAAATTTTGTTCATTCAAGGTAGTACAGATTATAACAAAAAATGGGAATTTTCTTGCTTGTTTGTTTCGTTTCGGCAAAACTGTAGAAACACGCGCGAATGCGGTGATACTAGTGAGGAGTCAGAACATATTCTTAAGAACTGTGGTCTTCCTTTTAGAGCTTCGGCTAAATCAAGATTTCTTATGAATTGAATCCCAAGAGGTTTTTCCTGGTCGGAGTTGAACCATTGTTTAACTGAATTCAGAGAGGACTTTACTACACTTGCTCTAAACTTGTCAAAGACCTGATGTTATATTCGTCACATGCTTCGGGACTGCGTACTTCCCTTCATAGATATTGCCAGAGCAGGCTTTTTTAAAGAATAGTGTACTAGTCAGTTTTGATTGGAATGCACTTTACCAGTGTGTCTAGGATTTCAGAGAGGAATTTACTGAACTTTGTGGCAAGCTGGTCAACGAGCATGTGTTGGCCTAGGGAAGTGTGTGCATAGTGTGGCAAGGCCACCCATGAGGTGGCATATGCTGTTTTTTATGCTGTTTCTGTTTTTAACTGATTCAACTATTTTGTGTGTGTCCGTAAACACTTGTTTTCTTAACTTTTATCCGTTTAGCATGTCATTATTGTGATTTTAGAAATTCAGACCTTTCCCAGCTGATTTTGAGGCGTTTTGGTGGACAGGTTTGTTTGACTGTGGTTTACATCATCGTGAAACAGGGTGTTTTAACTCTACTGATGACTTGACGTCGATAATCATCCTGCTCAGTACGATGCGGCAAGTGGTGCGAAGCAATAGTCTGTGGGGTTATGACTAAATGACTCGAAAGTAGAATCCCGCATTGACACGGTAACGATACCAGATATGCCTTGACCCGATGGAGGTACTACTAGGCGGTGTGGCGAGATTGGTGGGGGGGGGGGCTAACGGCAGGCCCGCCGCCGTCTGAACCCTCGCAAACGGCCACTTTTTCTGGGCGATCGAGCCATCTGTGGAATGGCCATGCCGCGATCATTATCCCATGTGCTCAAGGTGGTGGCTCCAAATCCTCCGCAGACGACCTAGGTACCGGTCGGGGTGTCATACTTAATAGAGCAGCCACCACACTACAATCGATTGAGCTCAGCCTTCCCAATGCCCAATCCTGGAATACCAGGGCTGGCTTTTTATTTGAAGTCCAAATGGTTACGGTTAGCATTCATGCCACACTGCCAGAGATTAAGTCCCAACTCTCATGCAGCGAGACAGAGACACACCAAGTCCCAACCAACCACTTTCGTTCTACGGCTAAGTCCCCACACTTGCCAACTGACCAGAGCCCAGAATGCTGGGTCTGGCTTTTTCTGAGTCCAAATGGTGACTGATCTTTATGCTTGGTGGTTCAGTTTCTTGTGTTAGCAACACTAGATGCACTAAGAAACGTCGTGTGCCGAGTTGTGGTTTGCAACGGATCAAAACATGATTTTTTCAGGGCTTCAGCTACTTCATGCCGTCGACCCTTACTTTGGCACGGCATTTTGATTCTCGTTTTCATTGCAACGCTGATGTTGTGTTCCAAATAATGGGTGTGGAGAGCAGGTTGGCGTGTCCCTGTCCGTGCACACTGCCAGAGTCCAAGTCCCAACCCTCAAGCAGTCCAAATGGTGATGGTTGACATCCATGCCATGCTGCCGGAGACTAGATCCCAACTCCCATGCAGCCAGAGAGCGACCAAGTCCCAACCAACCACTTTCATTTTGAAGGTAAGTCCCCATACTTGCCAATTTGTCAGAGCCTAGAATGCTGGGTCTAGCTCTTTCTCTGAAGTCCAAATGATGACTGTTAACATCTGCCGGACCATTATAATTAGTGGTTCGGACTCCTGCATTAGCAACACTAGATGCACTAACCTACGTCGCGCGGCCGAGCTGTTTTGCAACCGATGAAAGCATGATTTGTTAAGGGCTTCGGCTACTTCATGCCATCGACCCTGACTTTGGCACGGGGTTTTAATTCTCGTTTTCGTTAGTAGGGAAAGCCTTCTTCTGCATTAGAGATGCTGATGTAGGGGTCCAAATCATAGGTGTGGAGAGCAGGTCAGAGACTGTTAACATCCGCCGGACCCTTATGCTCGGATGTACACTGTCTCTGTGTGTGAAAACTAAAGGCTACAAAGTTTTATTCAGCATTGGCTGTTACAAGGTGAATGAGATAATAAAGAAATGACCTAGAAGTCGAGATCCAGACGATCTTGATACAGCTACCAAAAAGTTCGTCCAGAGTGCCTTCTTTGTGAGCTGTCATCCATGCACACGTTCGTGCGACAAGTTGCACACCAAAAATGGTCTGGTGCTGTTCCTGTCTGTACCACCTGCACACCTGACATCTGCGGCTCCTTCCATGACAGCTGGAAGTTTTATGGAGCTTGCCTTGCATACTCGATTGATGAGTTGGTTGGCGAGCAATCTTCGTTAAGACAACTGTGAACGTTTGCCGGCCTTTTCGAGGGCACAGACCATGCCCATGTTGAGCCAGGCGTTGACGAGAATCTGGTTGAATTTTTGGAAGAAGAGGTAGCGGTGCCATCTTATGGACCTCCTGCCGACTTAGAATGAGGAGATGAAATGATTGGCAATGCGCATGCCATTCATGCATTCTGTGCAATTGGTGGCTGCTGGCGGGCAAGTGACTAGGTGTTTCTGGCCCCCGATGAATCGTCCGATGGTACATTTTCCGGCCAAGGAATCCACATGCATGCTGAGTACATGCATGCCTTGGTATCGCACCAGATGCTCAGCAGTAGTTGGCCGCTTTGACGCAGGATACTGTTGCTGGGTTCGTGCTCCTTCTTGAATTTGTGCAACACCTCTGTGAACTTGTATGGCATTCCGGCGGCATTTGCGCATAGGCTCCTGCAAGCAAAGGTTCCTACCTTGGGGTAGAGAACCTGAAACAGCAGCGCTGAAGTGAAGTGGTTGCTGCTGATGATCGTGTAACCCTGATTGAGGTAGTGCCGCGCGATGCAGATCATTGTGTGAGCCATCTTGTTGTTCCCGAGTTCCTTGGCGGAGTCTAGGGTGGGGTCCATGACCATGTGGCGGTTTTTTCCAATGTGTGCCCCATCATTGAGGATGCATCCATTGAATGGGTAGTAGAGAGCGAAGTATTCGAAGACTACCTTGATGGGCTTTGTGGATTGGTGTATCTTACTCCTGGATCATCTGGTGAAAGCCGTCATGGCCTCGTCTATGCAGAGGCTTGGGCCGGAGTGCCTGCAAATACGGAATGCCTCATTGATGGCCTCCATAATTGGTCGCATCTTCATTATTGCATCCATTTTCCTGGCCTCGTCTATGCAGAGACTTGGGCCGGAGTGCCTGCAAATACGGAATGCCTCATTGATGGCCTCCATAATTGGTCGCATCTTCATTATTGCATCCATTTTCCTCCTTGGCCTTCTGCTCTTCAATGGCTTGCCTGGTCATGGGCGAGGCAGTCTGGAGATCCGTAGTGGTGAAGGACGGTTCTTCAGATAGCCGAAAGTTGCTCCAAATTTGATTCTACCTCATTCTGGTCATGGTCGACCTGATGGAGAGGTTTCTCAGGTCTGGGGACGAGGACCAATACTGTGCCATCTCCGGCTGGTCATTGATAACCAGCTTTCCGATGAAAACCAGAAACTCCTCTTTCGTTAATGGTTCCCACGTGGGAGTGGGTAGTGGTCATTTCCGTTTTGGCAATGTTTGGCAGGCTTGCGTGATGGTAGTTCTCGTTACTGATGGTGTCACCTCGGCAGCTGGCTCTTGGCAAGAGTTGGAAATGGAATCTGCATTTGCCGTTTGGATTTGCAATGACTGGATCGGCGAAGTTGACGACGAAGACGCTGACTGTCTTATCATGAGTGTCTTATAACCCTCATAGCACATCTCATCTAGCAGCAAACGTCCTGTTCTCGGATCTTCTGAGGATTCTACTGGTGGAGCGCTTGGCTGAAACTGTCGGCTAAAATGGCGATCGTAATTTTGGTATATCCTGGTGCATCGCATCTTCTGGATGGAGCCATTTCATGGTGGCAATAATTGTTTTCTTCTTTGGCACGGGGGTGGCTTGGGGAACATTGGTGGCGGTTGTGGTATTCCTGGAAACGTTTTACTTCTGTAGATCTTGTTGTACAGTACGACTTGCCAACGTCGTTTCAAGGCTTCCAGTTTACTCTGTTCCAATGACGGTGGTGATGGTGTCTCTACTATGTTAGCTATTGTTGTGGTTACGCTTTTCTCCTCCACCGACGAAAAGATGTGCAGATTACTTCCTTGGGTTCGTACAATGATTCACGAATGTACCTGAACTTCATTTCCCTACAGCGATTTGAACAAGTCCTATTTCGGTTCGACTTATGCCTAGCAGCGGCAGGGATGCTGCGATTTCAGAGACTAGCTTGCGATATCGGGTATAAGTGTGGACCGTAGTTCACTGCTCGAGACCTCTTGTGCGGGAGATGTGCTGGATGAGGTGCATTCCTCTGCTGGTGTGGGACAAGGTAGTTGGATTGCCCACCCGGGCTCGTACGTGG
Source organism: Lithobius niger (assembly GCA_023313725.1). NCBI lineage: Eukaryota > Metazoa > Arthropoda > Chilopoda > Lithobiomorpha > Lithobiidae > Lithobius > Lithobius niger. The sequence goes on along the minus strand of JAHWFP010109442.1, from coordinate 1,116 downwards.
GCGACGCTGCGGATTGCAGTATCGGACAACCTGGCATTGGCATGGGTGTAATGGACAAGGTGTTTGTTGAAGTTGGCGGTCTTGTCTTCCTCCTCACTGCAATATGTAAGCTTGACGTCGTCATCATCCTCAAACTCGCTTTCGTCTAATTCATTGTCCAACTCTTCTCATCTTCTCCCTTATTGTGAACTGACTCGTTGCTGCTACCTTCGCAGTAGTCCTCGTTTTCCTCATAGTAATATGGGTACTCTGATTCGTCATGTTCCTCCTCGATGGCAACGTCTGGTTGTGGTACATGTGGCTGTGCTTGGCTCGACCCGGCGGGTTCTTCCATGGCCACGTCTGGTTGTGGTTCGTGTGGCTGTGCTTAACTCGACCCGGAGGTTTCTTCTATGGGCACATCTAGTTGTGGTACATGTGGCTGTGCTTGGCTCCACCCGGCGGGTTCTTCCATGGCCACGTCTGGTTGTGGTTCGTGTGGCTGTGCTTAACTCGACCCGGAGGTTTCTTCTATGGGCACATCTAGTTGTGGTACGTGTGGCTGTGCTTGGCTCGACGCGGTGGCTTCTTCCATGAACACATCTGGTTGTGGGGTATTTGGCAGTGCTTCGATCGACACGGAGGCTTCTTCCATGAAGACGTCTGATTGTAGTATTTGCAGCTGTGGTTCACTCGGACATCCATTGAGTGCAATAAACTGGCATTGATGCGGGGTGGTGGTGGTGGTGGTGGCGGCAGCAGCAGCTGATCTAAGGACTCGTCTGCTGAAATTACCACTGTGGCATTGTCCTGATGGCTCTCCACGACTCAAAGTCCCGAATTCGTCTTCTGGTCTTGACATTCTGGCTGACGTGACATTATGTTTGCTGCTTGCGGCAGTGCTGTCCCTCTCTTTTATGAATTGGTTGGTCATCCTTACGATGAAATCTGCCATCTCCTCAAATATTTCTACGAAGAAATCTAACTCCTTGCTCTTCTTGTTGCATTTGTTGTTGTAGGCGTTTGGAGGTCTAGAGAAACCTCTCATGTCTTGGTACTTGCTTAGCTGTTCGCTCCAGTACCGATGAAGTCGGAACCTGGTGTTGCCATTCCTTGATCATGGTGTTGGGGGGGGGG
>JAHWFP010109435.1:0-13456 GCA_023313725.1 Lithobius niger | reverse complement strand
CTCGGTTGTAGTCGTGGTTGCTTCTGTTGTCGTCGTGGCTGCCTCGGTTGTAGTTGTTGGTGACTCGGTTGTTGTCGTGACTGCCTCGGGTGTAATCGCAGCTCCCTCGGTAGTAGTCGTGGCTGCCTCGGTTGTCGTCGTGGCTACCTCGGTTGTAGTCGTGGTTGCTTTGGCTGTGGTCGTGGCTGCTTCTGTTGTAGTTATGGCTGCCTCGGTTGTAGTCGAAGCTGCTTCGGTTGTAGTCTTGGCTGGTTCCGTTGTGCTTGTAGCTGCCTCAGTTATAGTCTTGAGTGTGTCTCTTTTATTTGTTTTATTTTCCTGTAAGTTTCTTGTTTTTGCTATGTGGTCTACTCCAAAACTAGATCCAATGGTAACTTTAAAAATAAAAACATCAATGTTTTTTTTTTTGGTTGAAAGACACTCAATTCCTACAAAGGATGAAAAAGCTACAAAAAGTAAAATTAATGAATTTAAATCAACAATTATCCCTCAAAATAAATCGCAGCACAAATTCTATAAGTCTATAAATTTCCCCATTCTTCAGGAATTTTTGGACAAGATCGATTGGTTTGCTGAAATGGCAAATTTCACTGATACTCAATCTGCCTGGGATTTCTTTCTCAAACATGTACGCACATGTACTGAGCACTGTACTAAATCTTCAATACGTAAACAACATAATGAACCTGTGTGGTCAAAAGAGTTACAAATCATCAGAAGAAAAAAGCTTTCTGCTTGGCATAAATGATGACTCCATCCGACGCCTAATAACTTAGCAAATTACCGACTCCTACAGAAATCTTATGTACAGTGTTTATCTGTGCTGTATACCAACCGTAAAAAGAAAGTCTTAAACGAGGGAAATCTTGCAGCGCTCTTCCGTTTTTATAAATCCAAATCGAAATCATCTCGTACATTACCACCCCTTGTGGTTGATGGATGTTTGCATACTTCAGCTATTGATAAAGCTGAAACTTTTAATTCAGAATTTTCAAAACACGGAATTATTGATGACGGACTTGCACTTCCCATTAACGACATGCCTATTATAAATGACTCCTGTTCCAAGATAATCTTTAATATTGCGGATATTGAAGAAGTCATTCACCACCTTAAACCTAGCCATTCAGTAGGCCCTGACGGTTTTTCTGCTTATTTCTATCGCCAAATTGGTGACCAGGTTGTTCTGGCCTTGACAACAATTGTTTCCCTTTCCTTCAGTACTGGCATCTTGCCTGCTGTGTGGTCAACTGCAACTGTTGTTCCAGTTTTTAAGAAGGGCAATGCTGCCAAACCACAAAACTATCGCCCGATTCCCCTTACTTTTATCCCATGTAAAATTGTAGAAACATCGCTCGTCATTGTAATGATGGCCTTCATCAACAAACATCACATTATTAAAAACGACCAGTTCGTTTTTTTACCTGGCAGATCCACTACCACCAACTTTTGCTGGCACTTGACAAATGGGACATTGGGGTTGGAACTCAGATTATCTTATTCGATTTCAAGAAGGCTTTCGAGTCTGTCGTCCATTCTAAACTGCTATCTAAACTGGAATCTATGGGTTTTGCTGGTAGGCTCTTGGAGTGGATAACTGAATTTGTTTCTGGAGGTACCCAACGGGTGTCTATTGAGGGAAAACTTTCAACTCCCTTGCCGGTTATCAGCGGAGTGCCCCAGGGCTCTGTCCTGTGACCACTACTCTTCATCTTATACCTTAATGACTTAAATTGTACCTGCGACTTGGTTTCCGAAGAAAAATTTACGCATGACCTGAAGTTCCACACGCCAGCCATCTCCTCGGTTGATCACTTTAATCTTCAACACGAAATTGACCGTGTACGATTGGTCCATCACATGGCAGCTCCCGCTTTCTTCTGAGAAATGCTTCGGTTTTTGTCTGGGTAGACCATACGATTCCCCCACTCTATATCTGGGTACCGAGGTCCTCGGGTGAAAACATGAAAATATTCGAGACCTTGGTATCTGTTTCCAGTCCTACCTCAAATTCTCTACTCACTGTGACACAATTTCTGTGGCTGCTAGTCGTAGGCTTGCCATCATCAACCGTTGCTTCTGCTCGGGATCTGGGCTCAAAAAGCTTTCAGCCTTCAAAGTTTACGTTCGCCCTATGCTAGAGTATGCGAGTCAGGTTTGGTCCCCCACACCTAGTAAAGGACATTGACAAAATAGTGTCAATTCAACGGAGGTTTACCAAGTCACTTTCAGGCCTTGAAACTTAACCTATCGCGGTCGTTTAAAATCACTTAAACTTGACACCCTTGAGTGTCGTCGGTTAAAAGCCAACCTTTTTTGACCTTCCAAATTCTACACAACATGTTACATTTTGACCTGCCGCTGTTTGAACTCAGCCCACTTTCTAAGACTCGTGGGAGCCACCTCAAGTTACCACTCCCCCGTTTCAAAACATATCTTAGGAAGTCCTTCTTTGCCATTCAAATCATCCCAGTGTGGAACTCACTTAGTGATGAGATTGTCTCGGCCGCATCGCTTCCATCGTTTAAACATAAATTAACAAAACTAAACCTTAGAGCCTTCTTCCATCGCCCTGAACACGCACCTCTAGTTTAGTAAACCTTTCCTTAATTTTATTTGCTGAGTTTCTTTTTTAATGTAGGATTGCTATAAGTGGCCTCTTTTGAGCCCTTGCATTTCCTTTTCGCTTTTATTTGAGTGAATAGATTGCTTTTATTAATATTATTAAATACAGGTTACGTTATTTCCATATATTTATTGAATACATCTCTAAAAATATTTCTTCCCGTCAATGTATTTCAATAGGTAATGTCAGTGGCTGGATTCATAGAATCACGTAAAATAAATGCTGCTACATGTTATGTCAAGAAAAAATATAATTAGACTTGTCCATCATTGCCGAAACTTGATCTGGATTTCATACAGATTTGATTTTGGAATTTTCATTTTAAAGAAAATTTTATTCAAGACTAATACTCAAGTACTTTTAAGAAGATTTTAGGCACGTTATTATTATTGTATCTTCAGAACCAGTGCTCATTGAACGAAGTATGTGCTTCTATACTGTTTCTTCTATTCTATATGTTAAGTAGGCCTACACTAGTTGTTGATTCCTCCTTCAGGGCAGTTATTTAACTCCAATGTGACATTTAATATAGGCCTGATATTACACTCTCTCCTAGGAACATTTATTTCATTCTACAGTGAATACTAAGATCTTCAAGGGCTAATCCACAGCAGATTATTTCCTAACCAACCGCTGTTCACGGTTTAATCCACACCTGGTCCTCATTATTTCGATCCAAATAAAATTAGAAAAGTACACAAACCTTCAAGACAAAATAGGAAAATGTGTCTCTTTGAGATTTATAAATTGCATTGCAAACAGAAACACCTTAAGGGTTTGCAGTAGCATTTATACAGCAGTTTTAATTTGGCTTGTCCCTTCCACATCCTCCTTGGTCAGTGATTTGTGTTTAGGAGTCGTACGTTTACTTATTAGAGGTAATTTAATTTAGTTTATTTGTTTACACCATTTTCACCATCAACTCCTGTCAACAGCAAGTTTCAATTGTATTGTCTTCGTTTGGTATGCCCGTGCTGGTCCAGGTTCTACCATTGTTACCTAATTACTGAGTTTGTTGAGTTCTTGGAAACCCCTCATCATCGAGTACCCTGGGAGAACTTGTTTAGGAACTCTCTCAAAATCAACCCAGTCACCACCATTTTCTTCCACCATTTCAATAACCATGTTTAGCAACTGACCCATTGTTATTGGATTAATGTCTGCTTTCTTAACTGCGAAGCCGTTTTTTATTCAGTTAATTACATACGGAGCTGTTTTATAAACCAAATTGTGAACAACTAATTACTTTAACTTCTATGGAGAGCTTAAAGAATTTCTTTACACTAATGAATACATTTATGCAAAACGATTACTATGAGAATTTGTTTATGTCAAAAATGTCTCCTCCCCCTTCCGAGCTTTGTTTCTGGGAGGTTCGGTAATTCTTGGTCCTTGGAATGATTTATTCATCGCTGTGTGTTATATGTTGATAGCAAAACCTTGCTTGAAAAAAATGTATCCATGGTTGTGAATTCGTCTACTGAGTGTGTGTGTGTGTGTAGAGCACTGCTCCCAACGCAGGGGATGTCATAATGGGATTTTTTCTAAAGGCCCATGCAAATTTTTAACAGCTGATATCAATAGGGAACCTACCAAATTTTAGGTAGGGCAATAAACGTGTCCCTGCTCTGTTCGTACATCCGTATAAAAAGGAAATAGTTTGTTTAAATGTTGCATAAAGTACACACGCAGAGCATGCGCTACATTGGAAGCTTCATTTCTGCACTGCTCGTGGTGCCATCAAGCGGCCACCGCAAACCCTAAAGAAACGTGTTCCTCTGTACTCGTAATGCACTTCATCTAAGAAAGTAGGCATCCCTGGAGAGCTCTTTCCCTCTGCACAGCTTCAAGAGAGACGCTGTCATTGATTGGATGGCTAAGGGCGTACCTTAAAAATGTATTGCACTATTATCCCATGGTAAAGGCTTGCCTTTAGTCTTAGGTATTTAGTTTTATTTAAGTCTAGAGTCTAAAGGCTAGCCTTTAAATAAGTATTTCACTGTTATCCCACGGTAAACGCTAGCTTGAAAAGTATAGGCTCGCCTTTAAGATATAATAGCTAGCCTTTAAAACTAAAGGCGGGCCTATAAAATTAAAGCGCTAGTGCTTAAACAGAAAACTTGCGCTGATAACCCGTGATAAGAGTCATCAACCAAAATTAGAAACGTCACAATAGCAGTTGAAAGTTGAAAATGACCGAAAAATCCAACGGTGACTCTAATACCAGCCCGTAGTAAAAACGTGTATAGTTTGACTTCTAACAATCGTAGACCCTTCCAACGACCATTGTTGCAAAGAAGACACTCCCACCTTTCTCATGAAACTAATTGGAGCCATCCACCTGAATTAGAAACGACTCTACAGCAGTGGAAAGTTGTAGGTTGACAAATTGAAACGTCTGTTAGCATTAAATTAGCCCCAAAATGTTGGAAAATGGCTAAAATCTATTTTTCTCGAAAACTGTAAGAGACATAAAAAAATGTATGGGAATGACACTGCAGATTACATTATTGCAAACAACTTTTATCTCAACCGTTTTAGTGTATCACTAACGGTTCTTGCATAATCGGCAAAATGGCAAAATGGGGCGACATTTTGGCCGTCATCTTTAATGCCTACTACATTAAATGCGTATTTTCAAGGTGGCAACACGTGGAAAACTATTCCTTGGGAGGTAAACAACAACTCCCAAGTGAAAAATAAAAGTTAGTAAAATGTGCACAACTGATCCCTGACTATCTCCTCTGTTTTCGTTTTTTTTTAACAAAGAATTTTTTCATCAAATTCATGAATTTTTCATCAATTTTTTTTTATAATTTTTTTAACAATTGCATGAATTTTATCAATTTTCATCAATTTCAGATGACTACATAAATGAACTGAATCGTTCGAAAAACATGTTTTCTAAAAGAAAGTATTCTAAAGATGACAGTAGCCTATATTGTATGGGGTTATGTTGCAACAAGACAGAGAGAGAAAACTACTTTAAATCCAGCAAGTTAAAATAGGCTTACCTAACAACAATTTACAGATTAATCTAGATTTTTAAATAATTCTTGTAATTTTTTTCTAGAAATTTGTATTTTGTGTAGAACACAAGTAGGCACAATCCCTGTTCCTTCACTTCCCACTTATAAGTCAGATCAACCAAGTCATTAATAGTAATATAATTCTCACTCATTTAAATTAAAATTACTTAGAAAATTTGGCTTAAGCTCTCATGAGATACCAGGCTGAGAATGGTTGAATCAAAACGAATTATTGAATAAATAGTCACCAAAAATTATTTATTTCAATCACAAACACAGTAACAAACTTAAATGATGCAGAACTTTTACATCGAACTTTTAATACTAACTTGATGAGGACAGAAAATTGAAAACATACGAAACTGAAACATAACGGCTCTTCCCCATGGAATTTGGATATAGATGCAAGTAAATCTTAGCATAATATTGTAGATGTAAAGCAAGTTTCAGCATAAGTCAGTCTGGATACAAAGCAAGTTTAAACATTAGTCAGTCTTCATGTCCAGCATTTTAAACATTAGTCAAATCTTCCCTTTGTCTGGAGGTGGCTGTAGCGAGGAGACCATATGGATATGGCATAAGTAAAAGTGTGTCGGCAAGATACAAAATTTAGAAATTGTTAATGCTTAGACAAAGCTGCCAAATTAATAGGTTCACTGAAAAGTAAACTTGTTGGGACTGAATTTGTAAATACAATCGTTGAATTTGAGTTAACTTACTTTAGGACAACACGTCTACATATCGTTTTGCAAGCGTGTACCATTAATTGCAGTGATGGAAATTTATAGCTCTAAAACTGAAAAGGATGGCTGACACTCGACACTGATGGGTGAATACGAAACAATCTCCCGGACTGGGTTGGGAAGGCTGGAGTGCGAACACCGGTTGGCCAGTTCCTCTCTCTTTAAATTCTTTTAAAATTTATCTTTGTAGGCTAATTATCATGTGATGAATTTTGTAATGACCGATTCAACTGAGAGCTGCAAAAGGGGAGTAGGGTTGGGTGTCTGTAAATTTATGGAAAAACTAATTCGGTGGGCCAATTTTTTTTTTATTTGTTGGGCTAAAGTGTTCATTTGGTGGGCCAAAATGTTATGAGCCCTTTCATAAGAATTAAGCCAGTCCGGGCCTGGAAACAAGTCTTCCTTAAACCAATCCTAGCCAATTTTAGTTCTATTGAGATGGCTCAAAAGTGGCTACTACCATTTTCAGTTTACATGTTTCCAGAAGATCGAAACCCCATTAAGCTTCCAATGCTACTGACGTTTGTGTCAAGTTTATGTATTATTGGCCTCAAATGGAAGAGGCGGCAAAGTTGTAAGCTGATACAATAGTAGAATCCATAGAGATATCAGATGGTTAAAGACCCCATCTTCTTATTAAAAGAATTCTAGTCTCATTAAAAAACAATGCCATAGGGACCTGCCAGCCACTGAATCTTAACACTCACCACAGTTAGTATCACATGAAAGTACTTTGGGCACCACTTGATGATTTCGACACCCATCAAATCATCGACACCCATCCGTCTGCTAGGATACTATGACGTACATACAGCTCGTATTCATCTGACTGAAACATCAATGGCTACTAACTCGTCAAAACCATCTAGAACAGAAAACCCAAGTCCGGCCCCACATCAATGGCAACGAACTCGTCAAAACCATCTAGAACAGAAAACCCAAGTCCGGCCCCACATCAATGGCAACGAACTCGTCAAAACCATCTAGAACAGAAAACCCAAGTCCGTCCCCACATCAATGGCAACGAACTCGTCAAAACCATCTAGAACAGAAAACCCAAGTCCGGCCCCACATCAATGGCTACCGATTCGTCAAAACCGTGTAGAACAGAAAACCTAAGTCCGACCTAATGGCTACCGACTCGTTAAAACCATGTAGAACAGAAAACCTAAGTGTGACCTTACATCAATAGCTACAGACCAGGCCGCCGCTGCCACACTTATGACAGTAATTTTCCCCTGATTTTCATGAAATTTTAATTTTGTTGAAGAATTTGGGTACAATTGTAAAGTACCAAATTTCATGGAACTGGGTCTAACTGCTTTAAAGTTTTGGTTTCATGCGTAACACAGATGGTAAGACAGTACGGCCATTAATAAAGGCTTTTGCTTTCCTAAACACACCTGAAAACAGGATACCATGCTTACCTATAAGTAGACAGTAAAGTAGACCCATTAACTTGGAACTAGCCTCGTTGGTCAACATTTTTAAATGATACATTTCTTTGTCTGCATCATAAACACCACAAAGAAGATCCCATAAGAAATTGAAAAAAAAAGTTACAGTTTCTTAGGTATTTATTTCTATATAGTAAGCCATAGTTAAATCCCGAATTTCCTCGAAATGTTACTGTATGTACTATTAGATGACTAATTACGAGCAAGACTATAAGGAAAGAACCGTTTCTGCGAATTAACAGGGATTATTTGTTATCAGCCACTCAGACAAACCACATTGATAAGGATTTCGTGGCTTAGCATAAAAGGGTTAAAAATTTATCTTTATTAATAAATTTAAAGTTGGAAAAACCTTTACAAATCCTATTTAGGAAAGATAAATTACAAGGTAAAAGGATAGCAAATAGACATGTTAATATTAAAGGTGGGCTTCTGAGAATACAAGATACAGTATAATACACGCAAATGTGACATATAATACACACGAATGTGATATATAATACACACTGATGGTGACTGGACTAAACATCGCAGGACAAAACATAGCCGGACTAAACATCGCGGATGAAACATCGCGAGGACCAAACATCGCTAGGTCAAAACAACGCAAGGACAAAATATTGCATGGGCTGAAATAGTTCAAGAAACATTTGTTATTCAACACTTATTATACACTTTTCTTATATTTTGTTTTCTTGTACTTGTACTTTTCTTGTTTTCCATGAGTTCTTAATCATACTTTGGTTGTTTTTGCAAACCGTGTTTTTCACATTAAGTACAGTTTTTATTCCTGTTTTTAAGAAAACGTTTAGGTTTTTTATTTGTGGTGATAGGTGAGGTTCGTCGTCCAAATATTTCCTTGTAAACTGGCCAGAAATAACTCAACTCAGTAAAGTATCGGTTATTACAATGGGGGAGGTAATGTAAGCCTAGTAATAAATCATATTTCCTTTTAAACTGTACTGAAATAAACTCAACTCAGTAATGGATCGGCTATTACAATGGAGGGGGGAGTCTAGTAATGAATCGGTCTACTACAAGGCTCCATTACCTAGTAATAGGCTGATCCTGGTAATGGATATGGATTAGGGGTAATGGATAATGGCAATGGTTGGGAGGGGGGGGGGGAATGTATGGAATTGCGTTTTGTTCGAAAATTGGTGTTGTGCGGATCAGTAACCCTGCCGTTACACCTACTTGTGTGTTGTAGCGCACAATTTTAATCTTCAAGTTGCCTAATTCACAGACTTCTTTTTTATATAGCCGTTTAACTTTTAACTAATTTTTAATTATATTTTCTATTTTATTTAAAATTTTGTATGTGAATCATTGTACTCGATCTTAAAATCGTCATTCACCTCAGGCGTGCTACCGAACGTCACCTCACACCACAAGACAAAAAAAGCTAAACGTTTTCTTAAAAACAGGAATAAAAACTGTACTTATTGTGAAAAACAGGGTTTCCAAAATCAAACAAAACACGGTTAAGAACTCATGGAAAGCAAGAAAAGTACAAGAAAACAAAAAAATAAGACAAGTGTTTAATAAGTGTTGAATAACAAATGTTTCTTGAACGATTTCAGACCATACGATGTTTTGTTCTTGCGATGTGTTGTCCTAGCGATGTTTTGTCCTTGCAATGTTTCATCCGCGATGTTCAGTCCGGCGATGTTTTGTCTTGCAATGTTTAGTCCTAGAACCCACGCTAATAAGACATCATAAGACACCTCAGAAGATCCTGGTCTGGGTATGTCGGATGTTGTCACGTAATCCACTAACTTGGCGAATTCAAAAGTAATGAAGTGTCGCTCTATCGACAATGTAAGCAGAGGTAATCAGTTTGTCACCAACTGTGATTGTAATGAAATGGATGATAGTCATCCAAGACGAATTGTCATGGTTATGTTCAAGTGCTACTGTTATCATCTATTGTAGTAACGAAGCTGTCCTAGCATTCGCCAAGGATAACACGGATACAAACTAAGTATATAGACCTACGGTATAAATATGCCAGAGAAGCTGTCAACGACAATAAGTGTGTGCTAAGGTATGTATGTCCCGAGCAAGAAAAACATAGCGGACATCTTCACGAAGCCCTTGACAAGACTGACCTATGAATAATTTTGGCCAGCCTTAGTGAAATGAACTCTTATTGTGTCAGTTAAGCTGTCTACCTGTAGATTGTTTTTTTCAGACATGGATGAGGAGTAACCAAACAGTGATGATGTGTTGGTTAAAATTCCGCAAAGTGGTTTTGGCCTTTCCTCTGCCTGCACATCAAAAACATATATACCATATGACCTCTGATGTCACACGTATGTATCTGAATAGGCCTTGGAGCCAAAACAGGAAATGATCAACACATTTTTTTCTAGGCTTTCTGGTTGCTAGGAGAGGATGTGTTTTGTAATTGCCTCTGTCTGTAATATTAACGTCCTTTTATTTACTTGCAGCCATACTTATTATTTCTGAATAGAATTGCAATTACAAAATGTGGAAAAGGTATATTAAATATGAACTATCAAATGCCAGGAATAAAGCTAGTAAGTGAATGAACTTTACTTTTTTTGAGAGTGTTGTTCACCAAATCCAATACGTAGTTGTACTGGAAATTCCATAGCACATAGTCCAAGAGTTCATGCGCCATGTCCCACGTGGGATGGGAGCGCGTCAAAATGTAACAGTCCAAGAGTTCAGAGTAAGAAATTACTTATTGACGTTACACTCTTTGTTACTTGTGCTCTATATGTGTCTAAACCCCACAAGGTATGGGGATTAGAGTTTAACAAGGTTATAGGGACCAGGTGCAACATTCCACTTGTTCTCCTTCCCACGTGCTATCATTACCCACACCTCATGTGACCCGAAGTGTCACCATCGTACCAACCCACAGATTGATCGTTACACATAATGTGCAATACACGAATGGAAATCATTATGGGAACCTATATCACAAATAAAAAAAACGTTTAGAAATACTCCGCAATTATATTTGAACGATCTTACTGCATTCGTCACTCAGGTGTTCATGTTAATACACCTTCTTTCAAGATGATGTATAACTGCATTGTAAAACGTTCAATAAATAAACTTATTATGGGAACCTATAAACATTAATAAAAATGCTTAGATACGTTCCGTGCCTATGTTTGGACGTTCTCACTATGTTCCTAATTCACATTTGAATGTTTCGTACAAGTTGTTTCAAGATGACATAAAAAAAAAACCGAATATAATCTTAATGAAGGGCCGGAAAACTACATCGTGATAAATTCGTACAACCAGTCAAAATTCCAATCCGGGTTAGGTTTTGATGTATAGCCCTCTTTACAGCTTCACTTACAATTTCTCTCTCCTCCAGTTCAACTAGAATTTCCATAATTTGTTCTTCCTGAGTGTCTCCACCACCCAACAATGATGTGCACAAAAGTCTCAGCCCATCCACCAATTCTTTCATATTGGTGTAATCATTTTCATCCGACCTCATTCAGTTGACCCTGATTCATCTTGCCCTGATTCATCCAGCCCTAGTTGGTTGTAATCTTCCTTTTCAGACTCTGGTTCGTCGAATACATCGAGTTCTTCTGGAAGACCTAAACTACTTTTCTCCTTCTTCACATCGTCTCAAATAGGCTTGAAAATGTGCACGTCACCTACTTGAAGCAACGGTTTGGTTTCAGATTTCCAGACGTCGGATCATTGTTTCGGTATATGGCATTACTGTCTTTCAGAATCGAATCATATGAAACCAACATGTTTGGCTTATACGTTCCGTATGGTAAGTCTTTTGTGGATAGCTAACTCTGCAGCTGATTTCGTCCTCGGTTCTGCTTTCCTCCCAACAGTACGTCATTCTTGCATATTTTCAATGTCTTCCCCGATCAAGAGGTCTGCTGAGTCCATGTTATAACATGATCCAAACACAACATCGTTACCTTCGAAATTTGGAAAAATTTATCCAAATTATACTTTGGCATTTAACCCAATGTTCGGAGAAAAGTTCGAGAGGAGCCCGAACCTCTCCTCACACAAGAGGTTAACATGTGTGCATTTAATCTCCATTCTTATCTTGCGTTAGTAACCAAGATTCCTCTTTTTTCAGACATTCAAGGGGATGGGGACTCATTATAGATTGTTTAACTCTTTCATCTTCCACGAATCCTCAAAAATACGAACGTTCGATTTAGCAATGAGTTAAATGTCCCCTTTACGACATGTCTTTGGTTAGGGTTAGTTTCACGTCGTTTTGGAAGAAGGTGTAAGGAACATTGAAACGTGAAGGAGGAACGCAACAAGAACGTTAAACATAAACGCGGAACATAACTAAACGTTTTTTATTGATGTTTAGGTTACCATAATGATTTACATTCGTTTATTACACATTTTACCATATGTTTAACAATCGGTCCATGGGTTCTGCGATGGTGACACTGCCTGTCACGCGAGGTGGCGGTAATGATGGCGTGTGGGTAGGAGAACAAGTAGAATTTACGTAGAATTTAGAGAAAAGTCACGTAGACTTCACACGAAGTTTGTAAAATCTCGACTGAGAACGATGTAACTATCCACGGCTACAGCGAGGTTAGAAAGTGGGGGTCATGAGAAGGAGAACTGACTTTTTTGTAAAGTCGTTCTCATCTCTTAGAATTTACATGGAATTAGGTAGAATTTATACTCCCGACCCTGACCAAATTTGGCGCATGGCCAAATCTATATTTTCTACCAAACAACTATTCGTAATGTTTCTGCCAACCTCTATGTAAATCCTACCAAGAAAACGACTGTATTTTCTACCAACATGCATGTGTTTTTTAATTCGAAAAGGGGCAGAGCTATTAATTCAAAATTTGGGAGGAAGCACATGTAAATATGTTGATATGGAATGAAGGGGTTGAGGATGATTTCATTTGGGGAAAGGTGGCCTTGGGTGGTGAACCATTTTCCTCCAAAAGAGAGTGTTTTGAAGGTTCGTTGTCGAAAGGTTTGTTTATTATCGTCCAATGTCTCTAACAGCCGTGCCCTGTAGGATTATGGAAAACCTTGTTCACTACTGTATGATGAAACATATAACCTTATGACCTTAATCTTTTGCAGCCAGATCATTTGACTATTTGCTGGGCAGATCTGCGGTCCATAATCAGCTTCTGTCACTTGCTGTCTTGGATCTCTGCCTACATTGGCGGGCGTTCTCAGCACATTATTGTGAAAAGTGAGTTTTCCTCATCTAGATATCTCATTTGTGGCATGCCTCAGGGTTCTGTTCTGGGCCGGGCCACTCTTTATTATTTTTCTTAACAACTTGACCTGTAACGAATGCGCCATCTCCCAATCGCCTATCTGATAATATATCTCGGTTTCAATCTTGTATTAACTCTATTTCTGACTGGTCTATTGAATGGCAGCTCCATCTTTCTTTAGATAAATGCCACAGCTTTGCTGTTGGCAGATCTTCTGGTAGCCCTACACATTTACTCGGTGACTCTCACCTCGCGGAAACTTGTGATAGTTTTCGAGACCTTGGGGTATGGTTCAAAAACGATTTAAAATATACTGCATACTTTATCTCTATTCCTGTTGCGGCTAGTTGTCGAGCAGCGATTG
>JAHWFP010109392.1:126033-160646 GCA_023313725.1 Lithobius niger | reverse complement strand
AAATATACATTACCTGACTTCCCGTCCAAGCGTCTCCTTCATGAGCTAAGTTCTGGAATGTGAAGAAATTATGCCGAGAGGACGCTGCGCTGGAGCTTATTTAGGCTGGCCCAAGCCCACGCATGCGCAGTACCGTACGAGCCCGGCAGCAAAACAGCACTCAAACTTCTTGGGGAATAAATGCTCAAAAAGAGGGAAACTGCTATAAAACTGGTAATGTATATTTCGGGTAGGCAATAAAAAATAAAATCGAGCAGGTTCGGGCCCTGCAATGTTAGTCTTTTTTAACAGCAGGGGAACTTTACTTTAGTTTTTAAATTTTGTTTGTGAAGGATCTTTGTTACCAAAAGAAAATGAAACCTTCATGATGCTTGTGAGGTCTTTTTTTTGGACATAACAAAGAAATCTTCCACAAAAGAATAATACAAAATCCTTTGATTGTAGGTATGCTTCGTAAGTTCTGTTCAAACCTCTTGTAATAATTTAAAGCTGTTACTACCCAGTGTAAAAGTAATGCTATTTTTCTAATGCAGCTACACATAAATATTTGGGTTCTAAAAGTGGATTAAACTACTCATAAGCAGTCACTTATGTAAAAATGTTGTAGCGTTTACTCTGAAATACGGGAATAATCGTCGTAGCACTTGTTAACGCACAATATCAAATAAATAAAAGATACCAGTACAGTATCTTCAGCAAATTTTCGGCTGTCAATTTCGGTGGTCATCGTGGCTGAGTTGTGAGAGAGCTCAGCCTGGTTGCTGGAGGTTTGCGGATCTGGTCGAATCCCTGGAAAGGGGATCTTGGCAAAGTCCCCACCAGGACTGCCGGCCAGGGTAACGTGAGAGGCTACCATGCTCCTTCAGCGGCTATGGGAACTATTCTGGCCAATTCAGGACAATCTTTCGGCCCCTATGATGATCGGAGGTTTCCCGGATCGAATACCCGGGTTGGCACCTCCCTTTACCAGATATTTCTTATTCTCTAAAAGTCTGGTAATGTTCAAAATTGAGCCGGTTCAGCCATACAAGCATTAAGTTGCTTCGGCTGACTTAAGACTCAAAGAAATTAATTAAAAAAAAAAAAAAAATTCTCTGCAGATGTTGGGGCTCAGACGACAGTCTCCATCAGGCAAAAAACAGAAATTCCACTCCCTTATGTCTTGTTCGATTGTCGTTACGATCTTCTGCTTTTCGAATCGGCGTTCGAGCGTAACCTCCACCACTTGCAAGGCCGGTTTTCCACCTCTCGCGCAGCTCATCATTAAACTCTTACGGAGCAGAAACCGTATTCCAGGATTGGATGCTCCCTGGATATTCATCAGTTCAACCTTGAGTCAAACTCAACCAGTCATGTGCATCTGAGGAGCCTGGAGTCCCTGGCTATTCAACACCACATCCGAGAGAAGGTTGAATGGAGTTCATGAAGATGAAAACGTGATGGTGAAAATGTAAGGATGAGAGAGTAATTGGAAACCACGAAATGACTGCCTAGTTGTGCAGTCACTTCGTGATCCCCAATCACCATTTCATCTTCATGTTTTAGACTCTTGATAATGCCCTTGGATTAGTCACAAAATATGAGGTTACTAGCAGCAAGTTGGGGCACATTTGAATTTCAGTCTTTATTTATACGTACTATGTACCGTTTTACAAAACAATATCCAGGTAACATTCACAAAACGATTTTGAAAAACTTAAATAGTGCTTATCCAAGTAGTGTATGGGCAAGGCAAGACAAAACATTTTTTTTTCTTGGCATTATGATAGAATACTGACTTTAGGGCTCTGTAATATCTCTCAAATGAACTGCTTGGACTTCATGAATGGTCATCAACAATAGACTGATGGAATTTGGAAGAGGAGCGAGCTTCACCAATTCTAACGTGGGCACTTTGCCAGCCTTTCTTTGAACAATGTTCTTGGCACGCAGTCCTACAGAACCTTGAAGGAAACTATAATATTTTAAATCTTCATTCTTCTACTTACTGTTTTTTCGTGCACCATTTGTGCGGTTTATCAATAACAATAGCCATACTATTTAAAAAGATTTGACTCCCCAAAAGATGCAGGACAATTTCTGATCAGTGAAATTGTGTGGTAACTACTTACTGAAAGGAAATAAACTTGAATGTTACTGTCTTTAAGCGACAGTTTTCATGAAGTGCCCTTATAGTTTTTAATATTTCAGCTTACCTCTGCCGAAAGTGCCTCAGTTGAAGCTTGTAGCCGCGGTTGCTCTGGATACAATTGCTCTGTCTGTGATAGCATTTACGATATCGTTGTCTATGGGAATGATTTTTGCCAAGAAACATAAATATGAAATTCGTCCAAATCAAGTAAGTATTTTGAAAATACTTAAAACACATTATACTGCGAGAGTTCGGAAAATGCGAAAGTCCAAAATAAAATACTAAAATAAAGCACCAAAATAAAATAAATAAAACACCAGTACAGTTGGGAGACGTATTTCATCATACTCCAGGCAAACTGTTGAAAATTTGTGGAAATTGACAGATTTTCGTCCCGTTGTGAGATTGTGTGTATTTATTTTGGTGCTTCAAGTAAGTATTAGATCTCTCTCGTGGTTTTCTTGATGATTTGTTGAAACTAAAATTGTTTAAATTGAAACTAAATTTTTACGGAAAAAAATGTTAAGTTAACCAGTCGAATCCCAGTTTTTTCCCCCTTATTTGTTGTCGGTGAGGTGTATGGAACTATTCATGCTTTTTATCAAAAACCTGAATGTTAAAACCCAAGGATTACAATTTGCTATGAAATGACATTTATTTCTAAAAATACATGAAACACTCCAGGGAAGTTATTTTCATTGAGAACGATCATGAGATAGGCTGATATGCGTGCCCAATGCTGCCTTGCAAATGGTGTTCATGTATGTTGCAAAACGATAAACAAATTCTGAATGGGATGATGGACATACATTGAAATACTAATTGAAATTGACGTAAAAGACATTTTGCCGAAGATGGCCTTTACTTTTATTGTACATTAAAACCTGCCAAATGATTGGCCTCATAGTTAATAAGTGAAGCACGTTGAACTTGTTTCTAGTCAAAAGAGAAAGTAGAATAGAAGCCAACATGAGTGTAATAGTCTGAAGAGGGTCTGAGATGACTAAGCAGAAGAGGCACAACAGAAGCTACTTTTAGCAGTCTCGCAGTTTTAAGTGAAATTAATTCATCATTCATCAGTAAGAACAAGTGGATAGCGTTAGTAGAGTATGTGATTAGAAGAACCTCTCATTTAAATATGCTAAGGAATGCATTTTTAGTTCAACTGATATCACATAGAAGGCTGCATGGTTTCTACTTTTGATGTGATAGTCTGATCAGTTTGTGCCCTAGGAAAAAAGCTTTTGAATTTGGCTTGATTTGGTTTTCCTACATACGAGACGAGTGCTTTACCCTAATGCAAATTAAACAAAATTAAACACTCGTGCTGTAGTCCTTCGGCATGTGCAGAAAAAAACCGTAACACTTCTGTAATCAACTGTTCTTCCCCTAGTGAACCCTTGGTATGACCAGTTTACAAATTAAGTAGCTCGACTAACTTATTTACCTGTTTGCAGGAGCTGTTTGCGTTAGGTTGTGCTAACGTCTTTTCTTCCTTCTTCTCGTGCTTCCCGTGTTGCGTATCACTTTCTCGCAGTATGGTACAAGAAACAGCTGGTGGGAAGACTCAGGTAAGTAGAAACCCAGGAAAGAAAATTAAATTGGTAATTTAATTATTGACAATTAAATGTGATGGTCATGGTGACTGAGTGGTGAGCAAGCTCGCCTCCTTGCTATTCATTGTGCTTCAGTCTAATGTTAGAGACTACCAGCGTTCTTCAGCGGCTAGGTATCGTTTGTGGCCTGTTCTGGACATTACCTCGGGTTCTGCCGGATTGGAGGTTTCCCAGTTTGAGTTCCCAACTTTGTCCCTCTGCTTACGAGACAACTTCTTCTTGTAAATGTCTATTAACATTCAAAATAAAGCCAGTTTATCTACATGGGTAGTCTGCGTTAGTAATTTTAAAAAAATGTAAAGCGCCCTTAGTTTTGATGTTGTGCAACCGTCATAAAAAGGCATCAAAACTGAACACTAAACAACACTTAGCCATGGAATCAAGGGCGGATCCAAGGGAAAGGCCGAGGTGGCTGCGGCCCCCTCTAAGGCAAATAAACTAAGAAAAACTGCCAAAATTGTTGCAAAAAATCAGTTAAATTACGAAAAAAATGCATGAAAACGTAGAAAAGTCACCTTGCGGCCCCCTCCAAGCCTTCGTTCTGAATTCGCCCTTGCATGGAATCTAGCTTTCTGCTGTGGGAAAATAAAAATGTTGTGCACGTGGTTTTCCTGTGGCATAATTTTCTTATTTTCTACAACTAGCGTAAGACACAAATTCAAGAATGCAAATTCTTAATTCTTTGATCAAATGTGCTGGCTGCCTTGTTTCTTACTATCTTCCAAATACTTCTCTTTAGTTTCGGCTTAAATCACTTATTTAATGCTCAAATGCCCAAATTAAAAAATATTGAAGCTATACTTGGCTCCATAACCACCAGGTGGCGTGCCTTTTAACAGGTATTGCCACCCATTCCTCGCAGAAGGCTTGATTCTGCATTCAGCCTTTCTCAAGCAGAGGCATTTTTAGCAGAAGAGCCGTAACTCCTTCCACTATGACATGCATGGTGCAGCCTTGTGAAAACCCAACTTAACTCTCCAACTGTTCCATTTTGCATAGCGTTCTGCATTCCTTGTCATTTTTCCCCACCCAAGAGTTGATGTCCTCTGAAGTTGAATGGAAAAAGTTAAGACTACGACTTTTACCAATATTGATGACAGTGTTTGTATTACAGTTTGTATTTTAATATCTGGCAGAATAAAATGGACGTTTTAACGTGGAAATGTGTACAGAAGCCTTATAAATGAAATCCTAGATCTTCTTTTTTTTTTATTTGGTAGAGCTTCATGGCTGTACGGTATTTTTTATTTACCATTTTTACCTCTTATTTGGGACTAATAACTTTCTTTGTGTTTGCAGGTAGCCAGCCTAATTTCATGTGTGTTGGTGCTGATTGTCCTCCTTTTTATTGGGCCCCTCTTTCAGTATTTACCCACAGTAAGTGCTCCTTTTTTGTGTCTTAAAATGTAAGTCAAGGAACTGGAATTTAACCCCTTCATTCAGTGCCAGGGTTGTACGCCCACGCATACATGCGGAAAAACAAACCAATTAACGAAAAGATAGCTTCATGAGAGTTCCCTGAGAAAGCTAACAAAATGCAACTAAGTGGTCAGGACCTTGGTCTCCAAGCCACAGTCACAAGTAAAAAAAAAAAAAAACCTTTCTAGAGTACTTCTCCTATTGAAGGGGTTAAAGCAGATATTTTTTAAAACTGAAAAATAAAGAGTAGTGTTCTTGTTTAATACTTTTAACAAATTTGTGCTAATTTTGCTTTTCAGGCCATTTTAGCTTCCATCATTGTAATAGCTCTTAAAGGAATGTTTCTTCAATTTCGAGACCTCAAGCAGGCTTGGAAGGTCTCTCCACTAGAAGGGGTGAGTTTTGCCTGTAAACTTATGTTGGTACTTTATGTATATCGTGCCATTGTTTGTAACATACTTTTTTTTTCTTCAGTTGATCTGGCTGGTTTCATTTATGTCAGTTTTGATGACTGACGTTGACGTTGGGCTGGCAATTGGTGTTATATTCTCTTTGTGTACAGTTATCTTTCGGACACTGAATTGTCAACTACTGAAAATCAGGTTTGCCCTGTAAGTACTGCGTATTAGTTGTCACAATACAATTGCATGAATACGATTGCATGAAATACGATTACGTACGATTGCATGAAATGGGAGGTGCATCATTGTTGAACATTCGAAGGGCCTGCATGAAAACATCATTGGGTGGGACCTGAAACAACAGCTTGACCGACAGTGGAAGCTTGATGAGCTGGTGAGCGTACTGCCCACGAAATATGGGAGGCTGCGTGGAGTGGCAGTCACAAGTTCGAGCAGGCGACGTCGGCGATTACAAAATCGTAGCAGACGATGTAGGTGTAAAGAGTCTGAAAAGTGCCTGAGGAAGACGGCAGCTTGCCATTGAAAATCTGCAAGACATTGAAGGTGTCTTCGTGGTGAAAGATTAGCGGTATATTTCTACGCAATTCTTTGAATTGTGACTTTGGTTTGACGAACTTTCACGGTAATATGACTTTAGTTGTCTTGAACAGAACAGAATTGAAGCTTTTAAATTTATTTTTGAAGTATTAGAAAGTTTAGAATTTTTAGTAAGGCTGAACTGAATCGACGTCTGCTGATTAAAGCCTGATTGCTTGTTAAAAAATTGGTAGACAGTCAGAATTAGAAAAGTTGGCGATCATGGAAACCAATTTCTGCCTGCCATTATTTATTTTGTCAAGTGTTGGAAGTTGAAGAAAGGAGGCTCGTTCCTGCAACTGCTTCACGTGCTACTATAGAGGACCCGGCCACAAATAGTGGATTTGCGGTATATTAAATCCCTTCTAATTTTGGATGCTGATTAAATAAATTGAAATTTTAGGATGTGTACTGTGAAAGGGCTTCTATTTCAAGCCATTAATGGTTATTGGAAAAGAACTGATATACTGCGGTTTTATCTGTCTTAAAAAACGGGCATGGTTAAATACTTATTCCTCGAATGCTCGAATGCTGTGTGTGTAACCCGATATGGTTCAGACTTCTCGGGCCACTTAGTAGTCATAAAATGATGAAACCTCTTTTACTTCATATTCTCAGGATCAACGAGGAATGTTGGGCTGGTTTTAGACTCTGTTCTTGTCGTTTAAAAGCATTCTTAATTCCCATTTATTATGTAAGGCTGATATGTTTTACTTGGTTGAATGACTTTATTTGTTTGCCTGAAGTTATTGGTTCGAAGCTTAATCATTGTCACTCGGTTAAGTGGAAAAAATACCCGTGAATTTTCGACAGGACGCACTTTTGGTCCAAAGTTACAGCATGTTTTAATTACTAATACGCCTAATGTTTTTTTTTTTCTTTGTTTCATTTAGACCGCATACCTGCCTTCTAGGTAGGGTTATTGGAACAGATATCTATGTTGAACTGGAACGATATAAAGAAGTAAATAGTAAAAATTACTGCAATTTCATGTCAGTGTAACATTAATTATCAATGTGGTTAATTCAGGTCACTTTATATATTGCAGTCAAGAGAAATACCAGGTGTTAAAATCTTCCACTTCAGCGGTCCACTGTATTTTGGAAATCGAGCTTTTTTTAAGACCAATTTATGCGAGTTGATTGGCGTTAATCCACGGTAAGCATTTCAGAATTTGTGAAGTTTTGTGTTGGCCTTGCGATGTGCACTATCCTTAGATGATACTAATGGAAATAAAAGAATGGTATGCAGTCAACATTTGTATTCAGGGCTTTTAATCAGTTTTCCATTTATTTTCTTCATTACAGTCTTGTCACAGCATCATTACAAAAACGTGAAGTCATGAAAAAAAGGGAGAAAGATTCCCGTTTGCGTGAAGTTCGGAAGCAGCGAAAAGAAATGGAAAAACGGGAACACATGGTAGGATTACTCAGTCAAAATTGAGTTTTCTCGTATTTGCTAGACAATTTGTACGTGTGTCTCTTAATTCTTAACCTATTTTACATATCTGAGCACAAACGGAACCCTATATACACTGCATGATTAATTTTCGTGTAACTGAAATATGGCTCGTCCTAGTCTGAAAAGTTGGGTGGAAACAAGCCGATTATCACGTACTTGCTCAGTATTTAGTGATTAAGGCTTGATTACTAATTTGACCAGGTGGCTTAGGTTGTACCGATACTGGATGGGATCGGTTGCCAATATTTACAGTACCAGATCGGTTTCGGCAGCCTTCGTTGAAATATCCATAACTCCGAAACCGTTTGAGATTATGACGTGCAGTTTGCAGCGTTTTGCTCAGGGAAACGCAGAGTATTTTCCTGGCTATCTACTAACTGTCGATTACGATTTTAATTTTTTTTTTATTTTCATAGTTGATGTACTTCTGACGAAACCTACACCATTGATAAAAAATTAAGGATTACATATTAAATATCGGTACCGGTATTGGCTACATTTTTAAAACTGCATCTGTATCGGATCGTTAAAGTTGGTACCGGTGCAGCCCAGTAAACAGCAGGGCTAAAAAAATCTTTAAAAAAATTAGGCGCCAAGTTGGCCCCTAACCAATATTTATTTATAGGTGCCAACAACCCCCCCCCCCCCCCCCCCCAAAAAAAAATAAAAAAAAAAAAAGTTTCTCGGGCAAAAATATTTGTCAAGACATGAGGGATGAGGATTAATTTTATATTTTTTTTCCAAAACTGACCACAAATTAGGGATTTTTTTTAATAAAGGGAAACTTTAATAATGAAAAAGCTGGTAAAATACTAAAAAGTAGCGTGCAGTCATTAAAATGGCAAATAGTTCATTTGTGATGTAGGCATATCAATCAATGGATCTGCGGGGGGGGAGGAATGACAGCATCGTCTTGACAGCATCAGGAACAGCATCGTCACGATCTGGTCCTGGTCCCTGCGCTCCTCAGGAGAGGGTGGTTCAGGGTGCCCCTGGCTGGGTTAGCCCCCCCTGTCGTTCGTTACTTAGAGGACTGATCCTTTGACACAGTTCCCGGCGGTGATCCGCCTCGGCCTCACCCGTCCTTATCACCACATTGTCTCGGTTGGACTGGACACAACTCAGTTCCGCTTAGCGAAGAGTGTATCTGAGACGATCCATTTATCAACGATCCACTTGACAATGATCCTCACCCTCGGTTTCTTGCAACGTGCGACTAACTATGTCCCTAGCTACACCTGCACGGACCGTTTGCTCGGACTTCCTTCTCTGTCGGTCTGTTCAGGCCAGTCGGCTTCCTTCTGCTGCCACCCTGTGCGGATAAACTGAGGACCGTTGCTCTCCCCAACAGGTCCAGCCTTCGTATCCACCTGTCGGTCTGCATCATGGATACGCCTGAAGAACCAGTGATCCGCCCAGTGCCATCTTTCTCTCCTGCTCCGCTTGGGCCCCCCCGGTCCTGGGATGCAGTTTGTGTACTTACTTCGACTCGAGGCCCTCCATCTCCATTCCGCAAAACCTCGCCTCCGGCTGATCCTCCCCATTCTCTCCATGGGACCAAGCATGACGATCCGCTGGTCGGTTCTACGCAACGTATGGACGATTCAGCGATCCGACCCTCTCGATCCCTCCTCCTTTCCAGTTCAAATCTTCATTCTTGATCCCTATGGCTAGGATTCCATTTCTCCAAGGCTTGTCGTTACATCGTAATTCATCTTCGCATGTGCCGGCGCAGCTCTCCGGGTCACCGCCCTATTAGGATGTAGGGTTGGGAAAAACCGGTTATTTGCCTAAACGTTTACTAAACGAACCTAATGTACCGTTTACCGTTTAAACGGTTCTCTCCCCCCCCCCCCCAACAAAATTAAAAAAAAAATCTTGGAAACCTGCATTGTTGTTTAACTAAAATTAAAACTAAATAACCAACATTTACATTTCCAAAGATAAACTTAAATACCGAAAATTATAAAAAAAAAAAAAAAAATAAAGCATTATGAACGATTGTTGATATTCGGTAAAGTGGAACATCTTTCAAACTTCACCTATAAGTTCATCGAATCGTAACAGACTAGTAGTAAACACCGGGTACCAGTTTTTTCCTTCTATTTGATCGGTCGATGCGGGAAGTAAATCTTGCAGTAGGCCTAATCTAACATTTTTATTTACCTTGTTTATTATTTTTGTTGTAGGTGTCGTCAAAACTGGCGTTAAATTACTTTCGTGTGATGAAAACAGCACGTGGTTTAAGCGATCGTGACACATTAATCACGGAACAACATGCAGCCGCCGTTTTGTCGCGTTTGAACGCTGGGAATTCCGGGGAAATCCCCTTTCCGACTGCCATCGATGTTGACATTAATTTCAACGAATAAACTGCTCCGTTTCAACGGCCACTGGTGCCTCCTTTAGTATCGCGAGCTCCGATTGGTTGATTCGTGCTAGTTGCTTGTCGGACGCGTCGGGGCCAGTCATTAAATGACGTCACGCACAGCGAGTAACGGCCGTTTCCATTGGAGCAAGTGCGCACGCGTCCTTTGTGAACAGCCGGCTAGGAGCCAAAGATGGCGGCTCGCAGTGGAATTGGAATGCATGAGCGCTGTCGACTCTCGTTAATATTTGAGGACTTTGAACAACTTTACGGTAATAAAAACATTTTTAAAAAATGGCAGAGTAGGTAAAAAATACTGCAGAAGCTTAACCAGTGGCTGTCAGCAATCCAAGATCGCCCAGTTCAGGAAGTGTAGCGATTTCTTTGGCCGAAGTTTTTCGCTATTTTCGGCCAAGAGCAGCTTGAATAATCGGATACAGTAAAACCTCAGTTCGGATAACTGAGGTTGTATTGTACATTATATAAACAAAATTTATGGATAGCCAATCAGAATAAAATAATTAATAAAAAAAAAGCTAGGTATGATGCGAGACATTCCAACCAAATGTTTACAAATTTAGTACCCTTTTCCCATTTTTTCGGTTATAAATAAACGAAAAATGCTAAACGTTTAAACGTTCAAATTCCGGTTAACCGTTTAAACGTTTAACCGTCCCAACCCTATTAGGATGTGCTTCATACCATTCTTCGTCTCTGCGATTCCGTTTGTGGATGCCCTGCGTTGGCCATCACCATCTTCTACTCCCTTCAACAGATCGTCCCGAGCTGACCATTTGGGCTTTGCAGTTCCTAGTTGGGCCTTGCACAGTCCGACGCTCTCGGTTCCTTATCCACTCCTATCGTCAATTCAGTTAGCTGCTGCCTGTTCCCCCAACGACACCCCTGTTGCTGACAGCAGTGATCGCCACGGTTCCCGACACTTAGTATCCGCTATTCCCGTGCCAGTCGTGCACAACGATCCTTTTATCCAACAGCTGGGTTGTGCTGTTCCCGAAGACCTTGATTCCTAATTCCTGATTCCCAAGGCTTCAGACCAAGGACATGCCTCAGGAACCAATTGTTCCCTCCACAACCGCTCACCTGTCTCGGCGTTAGAATCCCTCGATCTGGGGGACATCTTTCGTCGTGTTCCTAGGTACCTGCCACGTACCAATCCGGTACACTTCTCTGCCACCACGGTTCCTGCGATTCCACCTAGCGGTACCACTACCACCTCACCTATCCCATGCGGACAGTCTTTGCAGGACTTGGACTCCAAGTCCCTTTTCCTTGGAACTACGAAAAGTTACAGACCTCTACACTAAATTCATATTTTCAGCTTAGGCCCGCGAGCTAGCGACACGAAAGACAGCGCTCCTTACAGCGTTCGTCACAGCGCTCTGTTCCTTCCCGATCTGCCTTGTCAGCAACACAGCTTGTTCGGGAACAAGTTCAATCACTCATGGATTCGACTATGCTAAATTTCAAGCGTGGTTTATTTTCCGATTCTCCGGCTCCCTCTGCTTACCTTGATGACCCCAGTCTTCCCAGCGTCCTGATCATGCTCCGCCGGCAGCCCTGTTTTCCGCACCGATTCCATACCTGCGACACGACGCTCCCTCTTTAGGTACAATCAAGGATTTCTCTCCGACCCTTTGTGCACGTTTTTCCGCAGCCTCCATCATATATAAGCCTGAGCAAAGGGAACTATCCAGTCTTTTATTCTCTGACTCGCATCCATCAAGTTTGTACTATTAACCAAAAGTCTCGATTCCCGATTCACAATGCCTCGCGCTAAGGGTGCGCTTCGGGAACTGCTGGTTCCCTCTGCTTCTGCTTCACCCCTTCCGGGCCTAGAATCTCTCGATCCGGGGGATTGCATCGTGCTTCTAGGTTCCTCCCGGAGTTCGATCCAACCTCCTGCGCCGGTGCACCTCTCTATCGCTACTGTTCCTGCAATTCTACCTAGCAGCACCACCGTCGCTTCACCGATCCCATGCGGACAGCCTCCACGGGAGTTAGAAGACAGGTTTCTCTCCTTGGATCTACAGGGAGCTACCGACCTCTACACTCATCTCAAGCTTCGAGCGACGGCCCACAAGCTTGCGGACGACATAATCGGCTTCATCACTTCCGCGTCCTTTGGATTTGTCATCCCGTTCCTTGCGGCATTCTGTTCCCTCCCGATTTGCCCTGTCGACAACACAGCTTTCTCGGAACGAGTCCATTCACTTGTGGAATCTGAGATTCTCAGGATTTACCGGCGTGAGGAACCGATCCCTGGTTCCTCCCGACAACCAGATCCTGTCCTAGCAGTACCTGTCCGGATGAGACTGTTCCTCCGGTATCTTACGAGTTGGAATTGGATCATCGCCAGTTCGGTGTCTCTTCAGCGTTTTATGAAGTGCTCCCATGGAATGACGTGTTTCTCCCTGCTCTCGGTTACCGAGGCCACACTTTCCTCTTAATCCGTTCACCGCCGGTCCAGTGGCGATGTCCTCCACATACCGGTCCGTTTCCGTCTCTCCTGGTCCAACTCACGGCTTACGGTTCCACCCACCGCCAGTATCCACATGCTGCCACCTGAGGTTATGAAAACTTTGTGCCTACTCCGTTCCTGCTTGCTGCGCCATCTCGGTTCCGCCTTAGTCCAAGTCCATCATCTCTTTCCATCGGAACAATGGTTAAGTTCGTTTTTATTGCTATTTTCAGTATAACAACCGTGTTACTGTGACTTCGTCACTTCAACGTGTCCCTAAGGATTCCAGTCCCCTTTGGCGGATGGTTTTTCCTTTACCCTGGAACCTGTTTGCAACCGCTCCGTTCTATAAGTGGCCTCCGCTCCTGATCCGCTTCCCCACGCCTACAATACTCCGAAGCGGCGTCCGGCTCCACTATCCTGCTGAACCGGTCCGCCTCCCTCAGGCACCGCTGCTGGTAAACAACAATGACGATCGATCTTCTTTTTCCAAGCCACCTAAGTTCAGACGATCCGTCCGCCGATTCCTGTGCCGATACTTCTTCACTCATGTCTCCTCCGGTTGCTTTTAGGTTCGCTGAGCCAGTTGGCTTCAGGGTAGCCATTCCGTAGCCAGGGCGGCGTCACCAAGGCCCACCTCCGGTGACGAGGTCTGTTGAGTGCCAAAATGAAAAACAGGTAATGGATATTTTTGAGGCAACTAAAAACGTTATCCTACCAGGAACTGGTTAAGATCGTTTTTATTGCCAAACCAAAAATATACATTACCTGTTTTTCGGTTGCAGCCCGCCCTTCCTCCCCTCTTGAGTTACCTTGGTGACGATTGAGAGGATTGAAAAAGGGATGAAGAAAGGCACTGCCCGAACTCTTATATAAGAGGACTGTGTTCACGCATGCGCAGAGGACTCACTACGGGACTGGCAGGGAAGCCAACTTTCTTTCTCTGGAAGAAGCAATGAGAACCCAGGAGAGTGCTAAAATAAACAGGTAATGTATGTTTTCGGTTTGGCAATGAAAACTATCTTTAACCAGTTCCTAGTAAGATAATGTTAATCTTTAAATCTGTGTACATAAAGTGACTCATCAGTCAAGCACCTGTAAAAAGTGCGTGTGGTTTCATACTTTGAAATTTGTAAATTAGCACAGGAAATTTGACGCTATTTCAAAATGTCGGTGGGGAAACGTTGTTTCCACGAATTTTCGACAAGCATTCATCGACACAACTCGCTTGTCTTCATCAGGCTTCTACTGCGGGGTTGTTTGAGTTTGGTCGCCAGCCTAAACGCAACAAGAACAACCAACAACACGATGTAATTTCAAACTTAAACAACCCCACAGTAGAAGCCTGATGAAAATTGTTGATGAATGCTTGTCGAAAATTCGTGGAAACGTTTCCCCACCGACATTTTGAAATAGCGTCACCTTTTCTGTGCTAAAGCACCTGTAAAGAACACCAAAGTAGTACTTGCAAAACTTACTAACTTGACTGTGCATCAGGTGAAAATGTCTTCTGCCTTTGACTCAGTCTTAACAAAAATCTTTCACTTCCTTTACTTAGTATTTGCTTTGAACAGTTTATTTGCAGTGCAACTTGTGCTGAACTGGGTAACCAAAGAAAACAATTTTAACAAATTAAAATTTAACATGTTGGCATGTTATCCTTTTCTCTGCGTTTCCTATTCTTTGTAAAGTTTTCTTCCAAACGTCTTTGTCGAACCTGCAGCAATTGTAATGCCTGTGTTCAAAGTTACCTACATCTTTCCATAGCATAATGTGCACTAGTAGTATTTCTTTTCCACACATTTATTTAATTACTGTAATTCATAAAACGTGTCTACGCATGTGTGCTCGGCCTCTTGTCACTTGTTGCATACTTACGCCAAATACAGTCTCCGGCTTGTTTCTCTCGAATGCCTAAATAATTGCAATTCGTATCGGAAAACCACTTGGTACTTAAATTCGATGTCCCAACATGTTGCATCACTTGGACTGTGGCGTCCACCAGGCGAATTTTGTAGACTAAAGTACAAAAATTGGTTAACGCCCAATTTGCTTACGCAGGACAGTTTTTAGTTTCTCAAAGTGTTACTTGTATCCTGGGTTCCTACTACAAAAATAAAATTGATGCTTTGTAGTCAGGCCATGGTGAGTTTAGTACCACGCTGTGCTCAGACTTGGTTTCTCTGATGCCTAGTTGCTACATTGGAATCGAACTTTTTCGCATTTACACAAAGCTGGGAATAGTACTTACAGTTAATTCATAATGAACTCTGCATTTGCACAAAGATTGGAATACGTGGGGCACATGCCCCCCCCCCCCCCCTCTTTGTGGATGCCTTTTTGGTTATAAAATTAACATTAAAATAAAGGCAGGCAAAATGTTGATCTCTACATTTTTCTACTTGTTTGCCCTTTTTTTCCTCGATGGTGCTCCATTCCCCCCCATGAAAGTCTTGAGTACCTATGCTCTTCATGTGTTATCATTACCGGCATTATTTGGGGTTACAATATGAACTAAGCCTGATTGTAATCTTTCATTTCATAATGGCGTTCTGAAAATAGTAACGCCAAAGGTCGTGAAGATCATTAATCAACCACTTAACCTGTTTTCTGTGGACAAATGGAAAGGTTTTTTTTTTTCTTTGGGATGCTGGTCGATCTATGTAGTTAATTTGTTCCTCTTTTTTTTCCTGGGCACCAATAAAGTTACTTCACCCATTGGACATTTTCTTGTCCAATCCTTTGGTAATGGTAAAACAAACTTTCTGTATATCCAAAGGGGTAAAAAAAAAACTTTTCTTTTTCTCTGACAGATGAGATAAAAAAGTAACAACGTTCCTACTTCCTTGCTTTTTATTCACAACCACATCATTTTTTTGGAAACAGAAAAACAATGTCGCTTGCTCCTGAACAAAGCTAGAAAAGCCAAGCCTTGGATTACTGGGGGAAGAGATTTTGTTTAAGGCTAAGGAGTTCATTTACCTCCAAAATGCAAAGATGACCCCTGTTCGACTAATTCGTAGACCCAACTAATTAGAGAAAATGGGGGAAGAGCGGATTGGCTTCATGGCAGTTCGGGCTTGGGTATGTGTTTGTGGGATAAAGCTTGACTTTGCATGTGTCTTAGCAAATGCTTGCATAATGTGTTTATTTTAACAAATTTGTGTTCTAATGACATCTTATTCCTCTTTAATATTTCAAAGACGCAAACCTACATTTATTTTATTTTAAGGTAACGGATGACAGGCCAGCCCTGGATGGGGTAGGAAATTTGTGTTTTGACTTGTGTGCCAGATGTGTGCTTGCTTTAAAAAATTTATCAGTTTAATTTCAAAAAACAATTACTTGTGTATGTTTGTTATCACAACAGTTAGCGACAGATTGAAGTATCCATTCACTTTGCACATTACGAAAAATAATAATTTAAGAATGCTTGTGTAACACATTCCGAAGTCACTTTTTGCACACACCACGTTTGAAATTACGTAATTCTTTGTTGCCACTGTAAGAAAGTAATATGCGGACTCGTGTGGTGGTAATATGTGGCACACTTCACTTTACTGGGACACTTCAAGCACCGGTGGAATTTAAAGAGAGTGTTATTTAATTTGTTAAAAGTTAAAACAGTAGTTTGTCTTGGTAGATTGTATGGCTGTTAAATTTCAAAGAATGTTCTTCTCGGGAATAAATGTCCGATAATAGATAAGGTAAGCAGAATTTAATGTGTATTACTGGTATGAAAGTGTCCAGGCAAAGTTGGCTTTTTTTTTAGATTAAAACTAACAGTGTCATAATCTACCAAAACATACACAAACAAAGCTTAGTAGCATCCAGGCAACAAGTGCTTATACTAGCACAGAATGTTTTGGTAGATTAGGGGGGGGGGGGCTGTGCAGGTAGAGGTTATCCCTATGCATAATTATTAACTGTTTGGATATGTGAACAAGCTTTTTTTTTGCTGTAACTTGTCATTTCCTAAAATAACAAAACCTTCCAACGAATCTCTACATTTTATGGCAAAAATTATCACAAGCAGGATGCGTAACCGAATGATAACTCGATACAATACCAAAGCCAGTTTTATAGGGTTGTAAGAAGCAGATGCTTCACTACTTGGTGGAAAGTTTGTCACAGAAAGCCTTCTAACAGTTAACAGATCTAGCATCTTCTTATTCATTGGAAGTGTGTTCTAGTAGTCATCACACAGTATGAGGAGACATAGTATTTCTTGTAGGGTAAATAGTTTGGCAGCAGGTTCAGCCATTTTGCAATGTAATGTCACCAGTCGCCCTATAAGTCGTCTTGTGGACTTGAATGGAGGGTGTGGATGCTTTTATGTTTAGCTTTAGTGTGTACCTTCGAAGAAGCACGCACTATCACCAATTTTACTCAAAGCACTCGTTACTTAAATTTCCGAGGAAAATTTGTTCCTCTTCTTCAGAAGTCGAAAAACAACAAATGAATAGAGTACTTTAAGGAAAAGTACTGTGCTTTGAGTACAATAGGTGGATATTGCATGTGCGTCTTTGGCAAACGTCTTTTTACAATCGCTTGTTATCGATGGTTACTGAGTTTTCAAGGTGTTAGTGTGTGTTGGTAAAAGCTGACTGCAAATAGCTCTTATAATATGGGTATGACTCTTGGCTTACAATTATATTTAAAAGAGACGATTGGATTTAGTTTAATATAGGGATGGGGTTGGTGATTTTAATGGGTTTTTTTTTTTGGTTAGGGTGGCCCTCTATTAATTAATTTTAAGGATACCTAGTAGTTTGACTTTGTTATGCTAGTATAGCATTTGAAATGCTTGTAATGCTGAATGTTGCACTTATCTTTGCGCACAGTGTTATAGTTTTACACATGATTGTAAAACGTTGCATTGCTTTTCAAGGAATCTGAAGGAAACGCCAAAATTGTCAATGAGCCATATGATGAAAGTGACAATGATACCCTTGATAAAGCCATAGGTGCAGGCAATGGAGAAGTTGGTCATGACATATCTATAGTCCCTATTCATCATATCATAATGGACTGCTCTGCTTGGACTTACATTGATTCATCTGGAATGACCACCTTGGTGCAAGTAAGGGGATTTCAATAGGTCTCGTGTAGAATGTAAAATTTATGTTACTTTGTAAAAGTCTTTTTAGTGTCGTAGTGATGTCCTAAAAAAAATGACTGGTGTAGTGGAGTAATGTGAATTTAAAAACAAATGTTACTTTCAGATTATCCAGGAATATCAAGACGTAAATGTAACAGTATTTTTGGCATCATGTACAGGTAACACTTTAATTAGTAGTGATATTTTGGCATTTACAAGGCCACCCCAAAAAAATCGTTTGGTTTACGGGCGAGGTTTCAAATTGAAGCACCTCGCCACCAGTTATTTTATTTTTTATTTAATTTAACTGACCACGTTGCTTCAACACGTACTTAGCTCAAGCTAAAAGAGTATGTAATAAGACTAATAAATGTTACCGGTCATCTATTCTTGTCATCTAGTTTCATCTAGCATTTATCTAGTTTTGCCGCATAACTTCTTACTGGGTTGAGCTTGAGGCTTGAAATTAGCACCATTGAAAAACTTGTTTCGAGCCGGTTAAATTGGTGTATTGAGATGTCAAAATTGGTCAAAATTTGGCGAAAGTACGATTTTTTTTTTAGCAGATGAACCAAGATTTAGATAAAAAAAAATTTGATCCACGATAATTTAAGGCACCCGCACGTGCCTGTAAACCAAACAGTTAACTTTGCATGGCCTAATTGGTGTGAATTAAAGTCTTCTTCAGATGCTCCTTTGCTATGAATGAATACTTAAACTGTCGGTGTTTCACTTTTCTCAAAAATCTAAAAAATTACTACGCTACTGGGCTTACGACCATTGTTGGCACTCCGGCAATTCTCCCCGTCACTTTTCGTTTTGGGCACAGCCTAGAACAGATGTGATCGTGTTTGCTCTAGGACGTAAGGCTTAATGGTTGGGTTAGGATGAATTGAGATGAAGCTGATCTGTTCAATTGACCTTGGATTCAGTCAGTACTATAGAATTTTCGCTGTTTTATGGGGGGATATCTAGTATGTTATTATGTACACCTGTTTAATTTTAAGAGTGGGAACTACTTTGGCGTATATGTGCTGGTTCGACGTGATACTTTTTCTGTAGGTTTGGAAGTGGAGGTTTCAGTGCGAGTAGTTGAGTTTAATATTCATAAGGGGGTGATTATACCGATTTCGTTAACGTGCAGTGGCGTACACAGACCCCCATAGAGGGCAGGGGCAAACTTTCGTAAACGGGCATAATAGTTTTGGGATTAGACGTTTTTAAGCCTACACTGTTTGGCCACCACACAAAAGTTGAATATACCAGCTAAGTGTAAAAATAATTGTCCCCTTAAATTGTTAGCGCAATTTGTTTTGTAACAGTTATGCCTGGTAACATGCCTTTTTTTTTTTTTTGGTAGAAATCTGCATAATATTTTTTAACAAAAAGGTATTTTCTAGGACAGGCATGCACCACAACTGTGTGACGCTTATGGTTACGTGAATGACTTTGATAACGTTTATATAATTAGTAAACTACTTTTAAAGTTGGTTGAATTTCAGCCTATCACCAGCTTGCTAACCCCAAAGTGTACATGGATGGTTAACGCTTGCAACAGTCTTCTTTTATTCCTCTCAATGTGTCTCCAAGGTGGTAGCTTAAGAGGCGCGATAGGTCGGTACAGGTAATGAGTATTTTCGACAGAAAGAGAATTTGGCCACTACCCGGCAATTCTTGTTCTATTGCTACGAAAAATGTACTTTACAGAAGTCCTTATCAAATTGGCGGCGGGCACAACCTGACTGGTTTCCCAGGGGATAGGAGCTGGTCCCCCAGAAAGTCAGATTGGAGCACAGTTAATAAAATCAAACAGTGGTTAAGATTTGGTGGCCCTGAAATAGGCCGTTGTATGAATTCAACGTCATAAGTGCTGAGGAGGCAAGACAACTGTTCTGGCAGTGATGATGGGTCCCAGTTTGTGAATTCCATGAGTGTGGGTGGGCGGTCATGAAGTTGTGTGATGTGAAGACATAGAAATCAACATTTCAGTTTGCTTTCAATTTTTTATTTTTTAGTTCCTGTTCTCGAACTTTTTGATAAATTGAACTTCCCTAATCAAGTGCCCGGCTGTTGTGTATTTCCTACCGTCCATGATGCAGTTGTTTTTGCTTGTCAGGGAAAAGAAGTAAGACTGGTAAGTATTTTTGTTCGAAAACAAAATTCTATTGAACCCTACACTGCACACAGAAAGCGGAAATGAGTTAAAACCTATGATGTCTGTGATGAATGTCTATGTAGTTATAAAGGCCACATGCAATGTCCTGTTGGGTTGTTGACGAGAAAGAATAACAAGACTAATTATAACGTGCTAGCTAGTCAGCGCGCATACAACTAAGGCAAATTCGTACTTGCCGATAGCCAGCGCTAACAAATTATCAAATTGAATTTTTAAGTTCTTCCTCGCAGATTTTAAGCTCCCTACTTCCCATATTGAGGGTTATCGTTCCACCCCATAGACTCCATCGGTTTTGATATAGCATGGAAGGCAGTCTATAACTCATGAAAAACTAAAACTTGGCAGATATGAACCGTTTTCATCATTATTGTAACTATTAATTTGTACGGTTATCCTAAAAACCTACCTTTTTTGTTTTTGCTTCTCAAAATGAATCTTCGTCTCAAATAAAAAAAAAAAAGTCTGCCATAAGCTACACTCTATAAACTAATTTTATGCTTAAAATTGTGGTTTTCTTGCTTCTCTTCATGTACTCAGTTAGCTGTCTTTATCAATTGTTGCTAATAAAATGCGAATGTAGGTTGCTTGCAGTTAATGTGCCTTGACTATAGTTTGTTCCACGTCATGTTTGCAGGAAACTGATTGTATGATGTCACGTTTCCGTGCACTACAAGTGCAAAGTATGTGGATATCAAATTTGTAAACTACACAGTTACTGTTAGTCTACGAGTGGGATATTTACATGTTTTTTGCACTCGTAGTGGAAAGAAACTTTGCGTCATACAATCAGTTTCCTGCTAACATAATGTGGAACAAACTTAAGAGTCCTGAATTTCCACAAACAGTTCATCGCTACTTCTGCAGTACTTTCTACAGCCCTACAGCAACATATTCTGCAGTGATTTCTGTGGAGCCCTCAACACACGTGTAAAGTTGGCATGTAATGGTTACTTTTTGTGTTAACAAAAATTGAAAACAAATCGATTACTTGGCCTATTCATGTGAAAGTTTAATGCATAGCTCACTCATTTAGTTAAGACAGTTATTTTTAATTGGGTTTCTTAATTTGGTAAACCAGTCAAAAAACACTCCAATTATGCAACTTACGCAATGTATGTTTGGTTTATTGAACACATGTCGTAACCTACACATTGACTATTTGGTGAAAGTGAGAAATAGAAAGTTCAAGAAATTGTGGCAATTCTGTAAATTTACGTAAACATGTACCTGATCCTGACCAATCTCTGGCAGTCTGAAAGGTAGTCTGCTATCATTGTGTGCGTACCAAACATTTCGGTTCATAAAAGTAGCCGGAAGATTTAAAATATAGTTACAATTTTTATAGTTATAATCATAATTAACTTAAGTTATTATTATTTTGTTTCTTTTCTGTAGTCACATGCATCAAGTGAGAGTAATTTTTAAATGCCATTGGATCGTGGCTACAGGCTGTGCGAAGACGTGACTGCATTGTCAAGGCATTCATGTCACGTTTTAAGCTAATGCAAGAGGATGGCGAAATCTCAGAATGGTACGAGATTAGGCCATTGTTGAAGGAAGCCAGTTTTTGTGCCTAAAACTGAATTTGGTTGGGAAAAGCACTGCAATTATGAGGTGTGATAAAAGACATGTACAGCAGTTAATATGCTAGTGTTTGGTATGATGGTGGTGCTGGCGCCAGTTCTGTGCTATACCATTCACTAGCACAGATTAAAGTTTTTTAGTGTGCTGTTGTAAGTTATTTTCTAGAGACATTTGATGATATGGACACTTCTGGAAAGGCAATTATTTAGTATGGTATTATGTGTGATCAGTTTGCAGACTTTTGTTTCAGGTTGATATTAATTAACTATTTGTATTATTTGTGAACAATTTTGTTTGGCAGTACTTAGTGTTAATCAAGTTTTTTTTTGTAATATAAAACCAATATTTTTATCTTGAAAAGCAATATTATGTGCATTGTTTTGCCTAAAACTAATTGTAGTAGTGTACTTAATATTTCTTTTTATGTAGGATAATGAGCTTATTTGTAAAATCGTCTTAAGTTACCCTTTTGTATGAGTTAGGGGTGTGCCAACTCAACTTTTTCATGTCGAGTGCAAATTGAGTTTGGGGATAGAGTATCAAGTTTCGAAGATGATGGTGTAGGTTCTTATAAATACCATGTGCTAAACCAATCAAATCAGTTTTTCCTAGATAATAACACTAGACACTTGTTGCCATTTTTTTTGGGAATAGATTGCCGCTTCCGACAATTTCAGTGTTAGTACTGTATGTAGCTACGTGCGATGAATTACTGCACAAGTATTACCTACACGACATATTCCACATTCTTTAAAGCATTAGTTCTATAGAAGTCACGTACAGATGACCTCTTTACTTAAATTCTATAGAATAATGCTTAACAATAGATACTAGTTGTACAATAATTCGTCGCACGTAGCTATGTACTCACACTAATATTGGCCGAAGCGCCAATCTATTTTCATCTAAAATGGTATCTGTAAGTATCTTCAAACTTGAATTTTGAGTTTCGTAGGTTCAAAAAACAATAGTTAAGCATTGTATCAAAGAAAATAACTTGTTTTTTTAAACTCTATGAAACTGAAAAAATTCGAGTTTGAAGACTGAGTAGAGTTTACATAGTGAAGTCAAATTCGAAATCGACTTGAAATTTTGAGTTTTGCACATCCCTAGCATGGATGAATCTTGCAAAGGATCGTTGGCTGATAAAGAACATGCAGAATCTCGTGTTTGTTTTTGTATGCATTGGAATATTTTTGCACTCATTTGTTGGTACAAATAAGCTTTTGTTTACTAATGTGATAGTAATAAAAAAAAAAGTTTAAACCATTTTTAACAGATAGATGTTCCCGCTACTACGGCTAAATCTGAATTGGAACCAATTCTGCTATCCCCCGTCCCACATATCTTGTTCTGTCATTGATGTAAATGTTTGCTTTGCATTTTACACTTGACCATCAAATACAGTATTTTAATAAAGCCATGATAGTATTTTTTTTGATTCTCAAGCACGTGCGAGTAAAAAGAAAATTCTTTTGTGTGTCGGACCTTTTTGTAATCTTATTAAATTGGAAAGTATTGGTTTTTTTTTTTATGATTATAAATTCTATAAAAACATACCTTTTTTCCCTTACATCATTTAAAATTGTTTTTCGACGGCTTCCGAATACTGCTAAACTCCAAGTCGATTGCTTAAATCAATCTCAAGTTATCTAGCAAAAACCATATTTCTGTTCCAAAAAGATCAAGACTGAAAGGCTAAAAGCACAAGAAATGTGCAAGTAGACCAACCAATGAGTGTGGAACCATACTCTCTGGCCTTGAACTACAAGTTTCAAGAAGTTAGTTAACCACTTTAGAATTATTGATAAGCCCCCTTCATGTTGCAGATGGACTTTAGGCTAACAAAGACAGTGTATATAAGCTTCTTGCCGCTCATCAGGCGACCTGTGTTTGTTTCGTTTGTGAAATGATGTCATTGAATCTTTTTTAATCATCGTGTGAATCTGAGCGCCCTTGCCACTTTTTCTTTTTCTCCCGGATTTATAAGAAAGCAAAAAGCCAAAGCTCCCCCCCCCCCCCCCAATACAAAAATATAAAATACAAAAATTGTGACTGTCAGTGTCAGGATGGTGCCGCCAATATTCCGTACCAGACATATTCCTGCCAAACGCGGCTCCTTTACGCTGATTGGCCCCGAGGCAAGAGAGTCAAGATGGCTTCCAAAAAGCCAGTTTAATTATTGATAAGCTCTGGAATAAATGTTTGGAACCCTGGACTTCCAGAAGATGGGCGTCCTGTCGCACTGGTGACCCCAGATGCACTTTTCGTAGCATTGCGAGAGGTACGGAAAATCGGTCAAACTGTCTGGGCTCAAAAACTGGCGGAGGACTTCGTCTTTATCCGGGCACTTCAGAGCTTACCCCAACATGGATGAACCTGACCGCCAAAGGCAGAATAAGGAAGTTTGGATCTTAAATATAATACTGTTGTACTAGGGTCGTCATAAAAAATTTTATTTCTGCAAAATCCACTTTAAAAGTATGGATATGACGACATGTATTGCAGGGAGGCCCCTGTCACAGTGAGGCTGCCTCAATCCAGCCTAACAAAAAGCTAATGTGACTTATTGACCTATTACAAGCTGTATATATGTAGGAAAGCTATATTCTTTTTGACTGACTATGAAAAGAGTTTCTAGGATTGCTAGAAACCGATTAAAGGCACCTTTTGTAATCTTGTTTTCCCTATTGTTTGGCCTAATTTTCTTACAATCGTTACGGGTAGGTAGAGCCTTTCAATGTTTTGACCAATTTCCTTCAAAGCGCTGCATAACATGTAACGTGTAGTGAGGGCGAAATTCACTAATTTGGCAATCCTTGTTTTGCTTAGGCCTCTCTAGTATGCTTGCTACAGGATTACTTGGCTCAACATGACATCCGTTGACGAAATTGTGAACCTACTTGCTAGGCATAAAAGTCCATCCCATAAATAACTTGGTGGATTGTGAAAATTTGCTGAATTGCCATTTTTTCTGTTCTTCAGTTCTGAGCTCTAGCCCCTACCCTAGCTCTATATCCACCCTTACTGGCAAACCCTTAACTTTATCTCTTGACCGAAGAAAACTTCATTGTCACAGTACTGTTGTCTGGATCATTACTTAAATATCGGCTAACTGTTATTTCCAAGTATTAAAAGTACGAAGTGCAAGCCTTCTAGTGGTATCAATGATTTTGTGATTACTGTACTTGATTTTAAATATTTTTTATAAGCACAAGATGAGCAAAATGTTGAAAGCTTTGCAATTGTTGTATTCCTTTGTGGTGGTCTCCTGGTCTAGTTTGGAATACACACTTACTACAAACTTGCTGTCCTTCGTCAATCTGATGAAGTAATACTGAACATAAAATCATAATCGTATGTACAAAAGAAGAGTTACACTTTGCACCAAGTTTCAGATGCAATCCTACTTCTAGTGCTGACAGGTGCAGCAATTGTTGCATCTGATATGTGAACAGTGTGACTCATTGTTGTAGCCAAATTGTTCTTCCAGAATTGAGTGTGTTACAAGATTGTTAGAATAAAGCTAAATAATGAGTTCCATCAGCCTATTAGTAGATCCATCCTGTTATCAAGGACCATGTTAGTTACCCTTCTACCAAGTTCAATTGTTAGACTTCATTGTAGGAAAGTAATTGTCCAATTCCAGCAATGTTGCGCGGTGGCCACTAGCATTGCTACTTTAACAGAAACCAGAGCTGAGTGTATTTCATGATGAGGATAAATACTTACGCAGCAAAACAGCGTGAAAATGGGCAGTCTTTGTGCCCTGAGAAACAATAGTTTTATTTGAATCAAGTGCATAAGCTGTTTCAATGTGAAAACAGTACATGAAGGTTGTTGATTTCAGCTGACGAATTCTACGCTTATAAAATAATTTATGCGCAGATACGAATGAAATTTGGTATTCAAGACACTTTTAACACCAATATATGTCTTATGGTTTGATGCTTAGGGAGGCATTAAGTAATAGTTATTGGTGACAAACTCACGGATATCGACTTTTAACCGACGGCTGCGAGGATTTGTCCTGCGAGACTACGCAAATGTCGAGGGGCGCAGCCCCAAAAGTTTTGCATAGTCAGGCTGGACAAATCATCGCAGCCATCGGTTAAAAGTCGATATCTGTGAGTTTGTCACCAATAACACATTTATATCACGGTTGGGACGTCAAGCTAAATCATATTTAATTAAAACGTGTTTGTGTTTTGTGAAAATTGCTTCAAGAGGTCATACCATTTTAGTTTGTGGAGGGGGAAGTGTGTGGTAGGCGGACAAGTCTTTCGCTCAACCATTGTGGAGGGAGGGGGTGGGAGCTAAGCGTCGGGTGGCAAGCTTGGAGCTCGCTTGTGTTTATCGTGTTTGCAGCGAATAATTCGATATGTGACACAGTATGGATAAAGTGACATTGCCCGGACTTTCTTTGAAGGTATGTAATTCATTTTGTGTGTTTGTAGTTTGAGAATTGTTTAAAAAATATGCTAATAGGGTATGTGTACGAATGAAGGTCATTCCATTTT
This sequence comes from Lithobius niger, assembly GCA_023313725.1. Lineage (NCBI taxonomy): Eukaryota > Metazoa > Arthropoda > Chilopoda > Lithobiomorpha > Lithobiidae > Lithobius > Lithobius niger. Next base: position 134,793 of record JAHWFP010109392.1, on the reverse strand, counting down.
AGTTTGTGGAGGGAGGTCGGGGGAGTGAATAAGCTTATTTATGGGCCAGACATGTGAGAGTTTGCAGGGATAGTTCTTTCCTTTTAAGTAATTAGTTTTGTACGTTTTTTTTTGCACGCTGTATTTGGTTGTTGGTGTGTGCGTTCCCAGTCGCGTGATCCAGAAGTGTCAAAAGTGTGGGTAACTTGATAAACCCACACTTTTTGTGATGACGCACACTACCGGTGTTGGTTAACAGGATTTAACCTACGGAAATTTAGCGTTGCGTTGAGGTAGCGTGATGTCTTAGCCAAATCATTTGTAATGCTGTTTTTGTGTATGTTGGGAGAATGCCATCTGTCACTAAACTGACTATCTCAAATAATCAACCCAATGCGCTACTTATTGGTGATAGTTGAATGCAAATCAGCAAATCTTAGATTTTTATGATTGAAGTCCTCACTCAGCAAAATTTTAAAAAATATTCGACCAAACTTGGCCAGGTAGTAGGGCTCTGGCAAAAATAAGTTGCCACAAAAATAAAAACACGCCAAATAAGTGATATCTCAAACAAAACCCACAAGAGTGAAAGAACCTGCCAATTTTCAGCCAATCAAAGTAGTGATAACGGAACAAAAATGGCTGCCACCAAGATGCTACAGGTTGTAGCAATGGTCGGGTTTTTCATTTAACCTTTGGTCTAATAGTCGGTGAGATTAGCTTGGCATCTAATGTAGCAACTTGGTGGTAGCCATTTTTGTTCTGGTATCACTACGTTGATTGGCTGAAACTTGGCGGGTTCTTTCACACTTGTCTATTTGTTTCAGATTACTGACAAATGTAATCCTCAATTGGTGAAGGAAACCAGATAGTAAGTTTCAACAAAGGCTTTAATTTCTGTACAAAGGTTACAAGCTCATTAGTTAGGAAACAAGAGCTGGTTCTCTTTTGATATAAAATAAGACTATAGTATCACACAATAAAATCTTAACACCTTCTTCAAACAATTAAATACAACTGATACTTATAATGATTGAGCATAATAAAAATAACCCATTTTCAACTTGTAGCATTTACCTTTTGCAGATGTGGAATATTTACAATCATGCTTGCTATACAGAGCCAACCTGAAACTGGTGATCACAAATAGTTTTTCTTTGCCCAACAAATTGGTTTTTTTTACCAGATGCTGTCAGAAGAGCTTGAGTAAGTCTGTATACTGGTTTATTAAATCCTTTACAAGCAATTTTTGCCAGTAAGACCGATCTGTTGCGTAACTTTTTTTTCACTTCATCCGAAAAACACTTGAAACTGGAATACCAATTTAGTTTTGGCCAAAAATCTTTTATGTTTATGCCCCATGCTCAAATATCTTAACTTTAGCTTTTAAGAAGCTTTACGAGCTCACTATCGAGTGGTGCCACTACTCGCTTCCGAGCAGGTACTGCCTACCAGGTCAGGTGTCTGCTCTATTTGAGAAGGCAAAATGGTTTCTAGAAGAGACGTGCTTACACCACAAGACTCCGGCAATAAACATCCCAAGTGTCATTTCAAAACAAATCCATGCGAAATTTGTTTAGTATTCATTCGGATAATGAAGTTAGCACTTGGTACAAGTGGGATCAGAAAAGACTACCGATGAAAAAAACGGCAAGCAATTCCGCTTCGTGTGGCCCTTTCCAAGGTGGTTTTTTTTAATGTTTCTGATCCCAACTTCACCACTACGACCCAAACGATGCCGCCTGTATTGCCTTCGAACATAAAAATACCTGCCCTTCCTCCTGTTACCACTCGGGCTGCTCCAAGCATTCCGTGGAGATTATGAACCCTGAAGTGTTTTTTATGGGCACAGGAGAAATTCCGCCGCTACGAACAAATTTTAATGAGGCTGTGAATGACATTGTGCGTGACACTATAGACGAACGCGAAGTCCGTGGTTCTCCTGCTAAGCCTCATTGTAACTAGGCAGCCTGTGCCGCTTCGTATCTTCACTAAATACATTTTGTGAGAAACTGTCTGGGTAGGCAGGACGTGGTTCCCCTGGTAGACGAAATCCAAACATCCTTCCTTGCATTGCCAGGTAATATGGGTTTGCCACTTACCGCAAGCTTCTTGTAACTGTGTTCAGGTCACTCAGAGTTTTGAGGCTTTGCCTACTGACACCTTTGGTCTCCAGCGATTGGAGAGAGTTTAACAATGAGGGACAAGTGTAATGTCGCTGTCACATTACCCACCAGGACCACGGGTTAATCCAGTCTTGTTTTCTGGCAACGTTTGTCCGGCTTCTATTCCAGTTCCAGGCTACGTTTTTATTTGGCAGCGTGATCGGCATACCTTTTCTTTGAGTGGAGCTTCCCATCAATACTGCGTGAGCCTTGTTTTGCCCCTTTTATCTTGTGGCAGTGCACCTCTGGATAAAGAGAGCAAGGTAACCTGCTGGTTTGCAGAAGGTGCATGCTTCGATCCTGACTTCAGCCACCACTAGAATTTTCAGGTAGGAAAGGACCCTGTGATGCAAAGATCCTAGGATTTCCGATTGGAATTACGCTCTCGCTTCCTCGAACCATGGCTGCGGTGTTTATCAACAGTTAATGTTCAACAACTACCTTCCTAAGCAAGACGATGTTGTACATGACTGGACTTAGTCCGGCTCGTGAGTTCTCGGTGTTTTCTTTACCAAGACCCTCTTGTGCACACCTGAGCGGTGGTTGGCTACAAAGGTGTTTAGCACTAGTCGGTCTGCGTTTCTGTTCCTGGGATCCCAACGGTGATGGATCAGGCATCTGCTGTTCTGCACGCCTTTGGTGGTTTGACCTGGACTGGTCCTTTACCCAAAGTTGGTCTTCAGGACTGAGGCCATGGATTATGGTGGGGATTTCTAGTTCTTCGGAATCCTTTTTGGTTTGTCTGGGTGGTGAAGGAGGAATGGGTTCTTTTCGGGGCTTCCATTCTCCTTAGCCTCTGCCTCTCAAGAAACTGCTTCTGCAGAGTGGGTCAGCAGCCATACACATACAACTGTGATCTGTTGTTAGACTGGGGGCCGGTTAGAATCCGTTGGACGACATAAGTGCATGAAGTGGCATGTTATTTCGAATGGATGTCTTCGCTGATGGCATTTTCCTTATCGACCTTTTCGTAGAAATGAGTTCTTTGGGAACTCCTTCCTCACCATTGTCTGGGTGTTGCTCAACGATCGCAGTTTGGATTTGTAACGTCATTGGCCGTGCATACAACACAGTTCCTAATCATTTAAATCTCCCTCCAGCGGTCGGAGCACACATGTGTTAAGAGCATTAGCGTTGTCTTGGGCATTCACAGTGTGGTCTATGACGACGCATGGTGCAATAAAAACACCTGTATAAGCCACTAATTGAGAGATGTCAGTGGGACTATAGGTGATTCTCTATTGAAAGAACTTATTAAGTAATGCTGTGTTGCTCTTGTATGAAACGGCTACGAATTTGCTTTAGGTGAATACCTTCAGTATACGAATAGACTTAAGTTTGGCTCGATCTTCCTTTTAGACGAAGCCAGCCCAAACTAAAGGGAGATAAAAACATAACTTATCCTAAAATGCTTACCTTTAGTGTAAACCCATGCACCGTCCCCGCTGAACAAAACTGTTCTACAAACGATTGAGGATGGCGGCATTGCCAGCTGAGAAGTGAGCAGTGGTGCCACCCAATAGTGAGCTAGTGAAGCTTTTAAAGTGAAATGTTAGGTTGAGCATAAATATAAACGTTATTAGAAACCTAAGAAATTGATTATGATTTGTACTCAACGAAATCAATTTCAAGAGTTTCAGAGTACAAACAAATACAGTGAAAAGGACCCATCTCATAGCCACCACTACCAAGTGCAATATTTGCATCTTGGGGTTGCGGAGTATATACGAAAACTGGCACTGGCTATTAAATGCATTCAGTTGGCAACTAAACATTGAGAGCTAGTGGCCACTTGGACTTGATGCAGACAAATGAATTGGGAGACATTAAACCCTATAGACTTCTACGTGATGATGCAAGAATAAACTGGCCAAGACTAAGTGTATTTGTTTTCGTTAACTTCAGCTTCTACACCAACCTCTGCCAGAATTGGTAGTTAATATCGATCCCAATAGAATGTTTACAATGATTGGAGGGTGAGAAGTTGGTTTTGTTTGGCGGCTAACATTTTACAGCTCGCCATCGTCACGTCAAAAAAAAAGTTAAACCCGGTCTTGCGACTTATTGGTGGTGGTCTTCTATAGATTTCATTACTGAACCATACATAATGCATAACCCTAAATTCCAACTTTACATTTAAGTTTTCGAGGACTAAATGGCTTTCTCATTGCAAACCGAACGAGTTTACATTTGACACACAAGCGGATGTTGCAATATTAGATTAGAATAATTAACAGTAGTTGCACTTAAACTTCATAGCACACGTGATCACGCAAGATACATGTTGGGGAGTTTGCATAAGGTAGTTATAATACAAGAACTGAGTTTTCTTCTTCCCCACCATAAGGCTGGGTTAATCAATTTTTTTTTTTTTTTTGCATTATCCCTTATGGTAATTGGAAGACATGATGTGAATACGAACATTATTTATCTGGAAGACAGATGGAAGACCTGTTTATAAGGCATAGTTGATACTGTTAGACATAGCTGCCACAAAACAATTATAAAACAAAACTGGGATGGTGACTGTAATTGGGAAAAGTAACTTCCGGTGTCAACCAATTCAGCTATACAAGCTCCCACGACTTACATACTAGAGTGTAAGAATTATTTAGGAATACTTGGTAGTATAAATATGGCACGTCATGGATAAACTTTTATCTCAACAGGCAAAATTCCAATCATTACAATCTAATGAATTCAAGTACTCCCCCCTCCCACTTTTATTACCGTGATCGGGCATCACCAAGCGACATAAACACCGCATTAAACTGATATATACACAATTGTCCTAGCCTATAGACAGACTTGCCACCTCACAGCATATTTACTGATACTCCACACATTTCACACCTCGAAATCAATATCTGAATAAAAAATAAATTTGATGAACTGTTGAACACATGTATAGACAAATATCAACATGAATCTTATGTTTCATACAACGAGTGAAACCAGCTGCTGCCACTAATTAAGGGACAGATTGAATGTAAACTAGTAATTCGGGGCTTAATGCAGTCTTGAACGTGATTTTAGTACATGTACATTCTCAAACTTGCACTACTACCACAGAAGGAATACAAACTGCTGGCCCCAAACAGTGGTCAGCAGACACGACAAAATACTTGTAAAATACATTTTACAAGGAAAATAGGTTATTTAGGGGATCTAAATGGTACTAGGATGTGTTAACTGAGTTTTAACGGTGGGCGCGCCATGTTGGCAAGACCAATAATATAGTTTCTAAACCATAGCTGTTCAAAGATAATGTCCAAAATTAAGAATGCCGAATTGAGAAAAATATAATAAATCAGCAGATGATCAGTAATTATCTTGACCAAAAATCAAATACATTGTAGGTCCATGCTGGCACAATACTGCTGTGAATCTTCAACGTAGCATTCCAAAATATGCACCCTTTACAATGATGATCACCTAAATAACCTAGTCTTCCCTGATTCACTTGTGACAATGAGACAGAAAGATGTGGCATCATATTATTATGGTTCCGAGTTTCCATAAATCCAATCGTGTTACGGAGTTGCGACAGTTTTCGTTTGTTATGAAGCGTAAAGTTATGAAGTCAACCAACTCATCCTTACTACAGGTACTTTTTTAGTGGGTAGTTCAAAATATTAATAATTTTCCAATCCACAATTAAATCCATTAAAATGTATTTTGTCTTTTGAGCCCCAAGACCTACAAAGTAGAGAGTTTTAAAGTCTCCTGTGTGCATAGGTTGGCTATGTCGTCTTGGACAACAGGAGCCCTATCAACTTGGAAAAAGCAAGCTTTTTTTTCACATCTTTGTGAAGGCTAGGGGGTCAAAAGTATTTTGGGGCTGGGAATAATGAAGACTTGTATATCCTTCAATAATTACCACTGCAAATTATGAAGTAATGAATGGCAGTGATAAAGCACATCAAAGACTGTGCCAAAGATTCAGAAACCGGTTTCCTTGCGTAACAGTGTCAAATACATTTATGTTTCTTTCCTAGTGTCCTGGCAGACTTACGTAACTTGGCTATCTATGTTAAGTTCCCAAATGCTAAATATTTCAACTCTGTATACTCTTCCGTGCCGTGACGTGATCCTTCACGCCCAATGCCGGACTCCTTGATGCCACCAAAGGCACCTTCGGCACATGAAATGGCTCCTTCGTTGATGCCGACCATTCCTACTTCTAATTTCTTAGCCACTCGCCATACTTGTGAGACATCATTGGAGAAGAAGTACCCTGCAAGTGAATATGTATCGTTCAAATTAAAAGATAATACAGGATCTGTCGACATAATCAACGACATGGAGGATTTAAGGGTGGGTTGAGACTCTGCTTTACATTGCTGGAAGCCCAAATTTCGGTACCCACACCAATCCTCTCCCTTTTATTAATAGTTGAAAGAATCTTTAATTACCCCCAAATAAGAAAATAAAATGGTAAACTACTTCAAAGAATGCTTGCAGGTTTTATTTTATGTCTGCCTTACTTAGCTTACCTGCTAGACCGGTACTTGCCGAATTGGCAATTGCCACAGCTTCTTCTTCACTCCGGAATCTGTAAATTATTTTGTGTCAAGTTTCTACATTTCATCAATCTGTTCCTCATGGCACAACTCGAGTACTATAACTTTAAGTCCACTTACTTCACTACAACAGCCACTGGTCCAAAAATTTCTTCTGCGCAGACTCTCATGTTCCCTTTTACTTCCGTCAGCAGCGTTGGTTCATAATAAAGAGTGCCCTGTTCGTGAAGTTTACCTCCTAACAATAGTTTGGCTCCTTTGTCTAACGCATCTTGAACCTTGTCACCTACCTATAATCAAAGCAGAACACTCAAAAGATTATTTTTTTTGGTATTATATCTGCACTGTGCTGTCACAAAGAGTAAGGAATAATGCAAAAAATAAATAAGACGTCTAGGAGTGTCTATAAGAAACTTGCGGTAAATTGCCTATAAACGCCCATGAGCTGTTAAAATTAATTTTTCGAATCTTCACAATCTTACTTCTGTCTAAGGAGGGTGTTAACGCCAAACTCTATCGCGAAAAGTTCGGCTTTTCTGCGATCATTCTCATATGTGATATGTATTTGGTCTAGCGCAGTTTATTCTCATTTGTTCAAGAATTTAAGTTTATTAGTTTGCTTTTTGTACGACTCTTTTACTCTTTGACTAATTACATTAAGATACGGCGAGCAACTATTTTTTGTGTCATAATGGAATAGACGCCTACCCAAGTAAAAACAAGGTCCGAAAATTAAATAACCACTCCCAAATTTTTTTTATAGAATTTCGCAAACCCATGGGTGTCTAATACGCGATTTGTATTATACTGCCCCCACCTCCTTTTAGAAGATTTTGCACAAAAGTGATTCGTTCTCCATCCAAAAATTCTTTCAGGTTCAGTTAACGCGCAATTACATGCTTAATAGAAAGCATGATTGTAGTAACAATTGCAGAAAAGCCGAATTTTTCGCGATGGAGTTAGGCGTTAACACCCTCTCTAGACAGAAGTAAGGTTCCGAAGATTTAAAAAATTAATTTTAACAGGTCGTGGGCATTTATAGGCGATTAACGGTAAGTTTCTTATAGACACATTTACAGGACGCACTGGTTCCCCCTTCCCTTTAGTTATTACTAGCATCGAACCCGGCTTCGCCCCGGGGTTTTCTTTCGCCCATGGTTTGGTTTGGCCCGTGGTTGTTTCCCAGGGTTCGGTCGGTGTTGCGTGAACATTAACTATTTTTCTTCCTGTAAGTTTTCCTTTTCCTACCATCTTCTCCCACCCCTTTCATCCCATTATCTCCCTGCCCTCACCATCCTCTCTTCCCTTCCTATCCTGTTACCCACACAGATGAACTGCCCCTCTTCCTGTTTATCGCTCTGGTTTGTGAAATCATTTATCACTGTTGACTGAGCTTGGTTGTTGTTTGGAATATTGGTGTTCAGTTAATGGATAATCATATGCTTATTGGTCAAAGACGCACTGCCCCACACACAGGCATTTGCCATTCAGGCACTCCTCAATCCGTACCATGTGAAAAATAAGTATCCTTCGTGCTTGACGTCATTTAAGACATGCCTCTGCGATAACGCACAGAGCAAATTGTTATTTAAGGCAACAATGTGCCAAACTCACCTTCTTTTCAAGGCAACAACGTACCAGTTTCAACTTCTAGCAAAGAATTGACACACTCGCCTGTTTTCATTGTAGGGGGTTCTCCTTCTGGGGGTCGTCGTTGCTTCATTTCTGCTATGAGACTTTGTTTTATAATGAAAGATATATAGCATTGGGATGCCAAGAGCAGGGCTAACAGATGCACTGGCCAACACACGGGCATTCCCCATCCACTGCCTCTCCCCCTAACTCCCAGTCTACAGCGTTGGCTTAAGCGATCTACACCATGTGAAAACAAAACCCTACCCTTTGTGCATTACATTATTTAAGACTCGCTGACATGACTGCGCGGCGCAAATTGTTAGTCGAGGCAGTAATGTGCCAATCTCAACTTTATAAAATAACACTACCAAGTTCGCTAAAATTCACAACTCGGACTCACGCTACCAACCAGATACCACCCAGATATCTTCATCAGGCCTTGAGGATTTTTCTGCTTT